>PVJX010021479.1:0-31824 GCA_004027295.1 Dolichotis patagonum | reverse complement strand
GAATTCTTTCATTATATGCATGGCTTTATACTATTGTGTTATGTTTGATATTATTGTAATTGAAACTATGCTCAACTATAGCAGAGTAAGAGATATGGCGTTAGATACTGTTGATGTCCAGTTGACTTAATGTAAAGTACTGTGTTGCCTATGTTGTCCTCTTCTGATCTGCTCTGTATTGCCCCTTTTGTTTGATTCTCTTTTAAATAAAAAAAAAATTTAAAGAAAAAAAAAGAAAAATAAAAAAGTTGTGGCATTTTTATACAATGGAGTACTACTCAGCTATAAAGAATGATCACATTGAGATATTTATAAATAAATGGACACGACTTGAGACCATTCTCTTAGGTGAAATAAACCCAACTCACAAGGGTAAATACAATATAGTCTTCCTAGTATGAGAGTTGATAAGAGTATATAAGTCTTTATGGTAAGCATGAGTCCCCATCTCATAGCTTTGAAGTCTTTCAAAGTTTTCAGTCATCAGTTGGAATGGTTTTATCCTGTTTTGTTTGACTATATCATGCGTGATGATATGAACAGCTCTTTTGAAGAAAACATTATGACAGCTATTGCTGATTTAATATCATCCTTCTTAGAAGTCCTGCTATGCTTCTTTTGTTCTACTACTGTTGGTTTTATCTATCACATTGTATCTTATTGGAATTTCAATAGGTGTGAGAGTTTAAACAAAAATTTTTTTATCAAAAATAAGATATTATAGTACCCATTGATCATTTTCTGTTATTTGGTTCAGAAAGCCCTGGAATTCTTTCACTCTATGCATGGCTTTATACTATTGTGTTATGTTTGATATTATTGTATTTGAAACTATGCTCAACTATAGCAGAGTAAGAGATACGGTGTTAGCTACTGTTGATGTCCAGTTTTCTTAATGTAAACTACTGTGTTGCCTATGTTGTCCTGTTCTGATCTGCTCTGTACTGCCCCCTTTTGTTTTATTCTCTTTCAAATAAAAAAATTTAAATTTAAATGAATTACATATATTAAATCACCAAGTGGCTAAATGGAATTTAAAAACTTAGGTAATATATTACATACAATATAGAAGTCATTTTTAACTTTAATGAAAGTACATAGAATGAAAGTGAATACTTAGGGAAAAGATATTCCATGTAAACTGAAGCTAAAAGAGAGCATGACTGTCTATACCTATATCAGACAGAATGTACACGTAAGCAAAATCTTTCAAAAGAGACAAAAATGGCTTTATACAATCATACAGAAGTAAGTTCATCAAGAGGATAGAATAACTGTAAATATATATGCACCCAACATTTGAGCACTTAACTACAAACAAATACTAACAAAATTGAAGATATAAAAAGCATTACAAAATAATAGAGGGCATTAATAACTCACATTTAACATTAGATATGTCATTCAGACAGAGAATCAACAAGGGCATAGTGGACTTGAACACACTATAGTCTAATTGAACCTAATGGACGTACAGAATAATCTGTCCACAGAAGAATAGAACATATATTTTTCTTAAGCATACATGAAGCATTCATGGTGGCAGATCATATTTTGGGCAAAATCAAATCTTTGTAAATTAAATCAGACAGAAATTATTCAAGCATACTTTCCATCCACATGTTATAAAACTAGAGACCAATAACAGAAGGAAAATGCCAAAAACCATAAATGTGTGAAAATAGAACAACATACACTTGAAAGAGTTTATCAGTTAGTGAAGAAATGAAAAAGACACTGAGACAAATGGAAGAGAAAATGGAAACATAATAAAACTTTTGAGATACACCAAATGTAATTAGAAGAAGTTTATGATGATGCCTAAAAAAACAGAAAGGTTCTAAATATCTTAAAGAAGAACCTACATTATACCAAAAGGAACTAGACCAGGAAGCAAAAAACTAAGCCCAAAGTGAGCAGAAAGAAACAATCAAGATTAGAGAGAGTAGAAATAAATGAAATTAGAGCAGAAAAACTAATGACAAATGAAACTAAGAGTTGGATTTTTTGAAAAGATAAACTCAGCAAACGTTCAGTAGGACTAACCAGGAAAAAAGGGGAGAAGACTCATACATAAAATTATAAATAAAAGAGACATTATAATTGACACTGAGAAATGCAAAGAATCATAGGAGACCACAATGAATAAGTGTATACACACTGGATACCTTAGAAGAACTTGATCAATTTCTAAATACATAAAATTACCATAACCAAATCATGAAGAAATAGAAATATAATGGGCCGATAATGAAAAAGGAAATTGAATAAGTAATCAAACTCTTCGCCCAAGCTCAGTTGGCTTTACTGGTGAAAATCACCAAATATTTGAAGAATTAATGCCAAAAAAATCTCAAAAACTTCCAAAAAGTTGAAAAGGACAGAACACTTTCAGGACAGGATTGTCCTAATACAAAACAAGACAAGACAACGACAAGAAAAGAAAATTACAGGCTAATATTTCTACTGAACATGGACGCAAAAATCTTTAACAAATAATAACAAATTTAATAACATAAAATGATTACTTGTCTTGCAAGGGGTTTGACAACACAGATCCATACAGAAGGAAAGATAGAAATCAGAGATAAACCAAATTACTGAATTCAATATCTTATGATTTTAAAAAAAACTCAACAAATTTAGTAAAAAAGGAATACACTTCATCATAATAAAAGCCACAAGTAACCAACTCCTAGTTAACATCCTACTCAGTGCTTCAAAGTTGAAGGTTTTTTCCCTGAATATCATGAACAAAATAAGGATGTCTACTCTCACCAGTTTTATTCAACATAGTTAGGCAAGAAAAAGAAATAAAAGGCAGCCAATTGAAAACAGAACGAATTAAGTTTTTATCTGAACCACGAATGACGCCAAATAACCGAAGCAATCTTGCATAAGCACACAGTTGGGGCCATCATTCTTCCTGAATTCAAGCTGTTGTGCAAACCTAGGGCAATCAGGTACAATGACGCCTGCATAAAAACTGACACACAGATCCGTGTAACAGAATAAAGTGGCCAGAAGCAAACGCACACTTCTGTAGTCAACTGACTTTTGACACAGGTGTCAGAACAGTGAATGGGGGAATGATACTGTTTTTCTTTTGTGGCTCACGATGTAAAAACTTTGCTCTAACATACCCCTTGCCATGATGTGGTGCTTCACCCTAGGCAAGGGAGCCAATCCATCAAGGATGGGAGCCCCCAAAGCTGTGAGCCAAAAGAAACACTCTCTTTATAATTGTCTCAGGGATGTTGTTATACTGGCAGAAAGCTTTCTAAAACCCAGAAAGTTAAGGATTGCCGTTTTTGCTCATATGAGGAATATAGGGAATTTAAAAGAAAAAGAGATTCATGAAAGTACAGGGAAGATAAAGCGATCAGGGTAGTGAAGAATAAAAGGGAAGGAAAAAATATGAGCAGAATGATCAAAGTATAAACGTATGTACAAACATGGCAAAGTGATACCCAATAGTTTGTATAATTAATATGCATTAATTAAAAGAATATGCTATTATAAAATTATAGTTCCCCCCCAAAAGATAAGACTTTCTATCATATTCATCATCAAGGAAATGTAAATTAAAACCAAGATGAGCTATCATGGTACAGCTGTTAGAATGACTATTATCAACAAGATGAAAGACAATAAGTACTGGCAAGTATGCAAAGAAAAGAAACACTTGCAAACTGTAGGTGGTTATGTAAATTAGTACAGCCATTATGTAAAACAGTATAATGGTTCCTGAAAAAAATTAAAACTAGAATAACCATTGCTAGGCATCTGTCCAAATGATATCTGTACTCCTATGTCCATTGCAGCATTATTCACAATAGCCAAGAAATAAAAACAACCTAAGTGTCTAACAACTGATGAATTGAAAAAGAAAATGAGGTACAGATCCACAATGGAATAATATTCCCCCATGAAAAAGAATAAAATCTGCAATAACATGGATGTGACTGGCATTAATATGGTCATTAAAATAAACCAAACACAGAAAGACAAGTACCACATCACCTAATTCCTATGTGGCATCTATAAAAGTTGAATTTATAAAAGCAGAAAGGAGAGTGATGCTTGTAAGAACCTAAAGATTTGGGGAAATGAGATATTGATCAGAGTGTGCAAAATTGTGGTTATGCTCAATGAATAGTTTCTGGAAATGTAATTTGCAGAATGATGACTAAGAGTAAGGAATACATCACTGTACATTTGAAAATGTCCAAGAAAGAAGATCCTAACTGTCCTCCCCTTCAAGTACCTACATGAAGTGATTAATGTGTTAATCAGCTTGACTGCGATCATTTCACAATGTATACACGTATCAAATCATCTCATTATATGCCTCAAATATATACAATAGGTATGCATCAACTATACCTCAATAAGGGTAGGGGAAATGTGAGAAGTATTATTTCTGTGCAGTAAACCATGATTCTGTAGCAGTATCAAGAAGCTATGCCAACGGGAAAATATCTCATCAGTCAAACTATTGATATTTTCTAATTTATCGTTGATATTCAAGAGGACTACATTGTGTAACTGTAAGATTCCAGGTGAGCCTACAGTTTAAATCACTCCAAGTGGAATACAGAATTAGAAAGTAAATAACCTTATGGAATAGTATAGAAAGGGCCTTTGCTGACAACAGGTAGACTGCGGCACATAAAGTCAGCTGGGCTGTTATCTCGGTCTTGAAAAAGAATTAATATATAAGGGGAAAGAACAGTTTTAAAGTGCATGGTATCCGCTTACTATTGATTTTATTGAACTATAAATATTTTGTACTTCTGTGCTCAACAGACAAATCTAATGAAGCAAAAGTAGTTAAGTAGATGATGTTATGAAGTTCATGCACTTATATTAAATACTGTAGGCTATCTCCATAATTATGATATTTGGAAAGGACATCACCAAAAAATAAGGGGTCATAAGTCATCATGAAAAGCTATAGAATCATTATTCTGTCTGAGGAAGGACAGAGTCCCACAGAGCACCCACTGGTTTCTG
Organism: Dolichotis patagonum; assembly: GCA_004027295.1. Taxonomy (NCBI): domain Eukaryota; kingdom Metazoa; phylum Chordata; class Mammalia; order Rodentia; family Caviidae; genus Dolichotis; species Dolichotis patagonum. Next base: position 26,808 of record PVJX010021479.1, on the reverse strand, counting down.
AGAGAGGCTGATTGAAGAGCCATTAACTTAGGTGATGATGATGTAATCAGATAGGTTAGCTGATGATTGATGCAGAGGGCTTAGGAAACACTGGAACCACAATAGTTAATGAAGTTGACTTCTCTCTGTCTTATATATAAGGTATGAAGTATGCTTTCACTGATAGTGATTGTAAAAGGAGATAAAGTGAAATACAGGCTTTAAATTTCAAAAAGGGAGTAGAGCACACAAATCTCCTTTCTTCTATCCCAATGTTCTCTCAAAATTATTGAAAAGATTTTTTGAGGTCAAAGAAAAGGGTACATATTGCTAGAGAAATCAGAAAGGTTAACAATATTAGGTCAGAGAGTTCAAATAAACCCCAGATGGTAGAAAGCAGACGAGATGGGCTGGATTGAAGAAAGACTGAAAATCTTATCCCAAATAGTGAGGGAAAGAAAGATCACTTTTAGTGCCCTAAATAACACCCAAGTGCATAGCTTCAAGAGAAGGACCTTCCCTTCTCCCTACACAGTAAGATCTTTATTTGACATTTTGTTTGTCAGATTAGTCCTTGGAAGCCAAGCAAAAGGAGTGGATAGTTTGAAAGACACTGTGAGAATTAAGGTAGTGCAGGTTTACTCTGCTGAGAGTGAGAAATGGAGAGAGCCATGGGATTCAACACGGACCGCCTATCACGCATTTCTGCACAGTACACATCCACGCCTATCAGAGACAAGCAGGACAGGCAGGTCAGCACCAAGTGGTGAGCAATCCGAGTATTCATTATCATTCAGTTGAGAGACTTCCTTCTTCCAGCTTTGCCATCAAAAAGCTCAAGTGTGTGTTTTTAAACATGTTAATATGAAGAAAATATTATTGCTCAAAATATAGTTTGAACAGCACTGTGCTGAACAATTACTCTTGCAGTCTTCTTTGCCTGATAATAAATGTGGTGCAATGATCTCTCTCCCTCTCTCTCTCTCCATCTCTCTCTCTCTCTCTCTCTCTCTCTCTCTCTCTCTCTGCCTGAAGAGCATTTTATTTCTGGAAATGTAGATAAAACTCAACAACAGGACTCTCCATCCCATTTATTTCTTTTAAGATAACAAATTGAAGAATCAAGAGTTCTTGTCACTGCACAAACATTGGCAGCTTAGGGTTAAAGACACAAGGCAGTGAACCTGAAGGCTTTCTGCTTTCCTCTCTTGGCGCTCCTCTAGGGAGTACCCACTTCTCCAGGGAATGCAAAGGAGCTGGGATGTGCGATTTGAGAGATAAAGAGAACTCGTGGTTATTTATAAAACCTTCTTGTATAAAATAGCTTCTGGAGTGCAACGTGCGTGTTTCCTGTGAGTCCTGCCGCTGCTGCTGCAGTTTAGCTAAAGGTAGAGGACTGAATAGCACACAGTCTGCAAGTTTAGGTCAGCTAGCAATACCGGCCTTACTTTTTCATATGTCCTTGCATAAAAACTAATTAACTGCCTGATGAGTAATCCACTGGGCTAAGGAGGGAAAGATCACCTCCAGAAATGATTGGAGAAAATTTTGCAGGATGAATAAGCCTACAAAGTTCTTTATTCAGCAGTATATTCAGTGTTTATTGGCTGATCTTCATGTTTAAGGTCAATTTTCGCCTCAAAAGCCAAATGCTATTAGAAGTTAAATCTAATAAAAATCAGTTCACCCTATGTATTATCTTGGGTCAAAAATTAGGTCTGATGAGAAAATAATGAAATTAATTTCATCTGCTGCTGACAAAAAAGGTGGAAAGTTGATTTCAAAGTAGAATAACTGAAACAGACCCCAGCCTCTGCCCGTGAGTCAGTGCCATTCATGGACCAGGGGTAGAGAGGACAAAGCCACACCAGCAAGCAAGCCCAGTCTGGGAAGGAGTGCATGTGTGGGCCACTGACGGACTGAAACAGCCAGACCCCAGCCCCTTCCGGTGCATGGGATGGCAAACAAGAAGTAACAATATCCCACCGCCCTCTTAAGCGACCAGCATGTCTGGCGAAACACAGCTATGGAGGTGAAATGCAATTGGATGCCTGTGGTGCTCTGGTGTTTCACTAACATTGCAGGTCTAGAGCCAGTGGACTGATCTTATGCTCCGAGGATAGTGTTATGCAGTGTGACATCTAGGGGGGAATCTCCTTCTGAGGGTTGCAGCCATTGTTGATTTCCTATGATCTTGTTTTGAGGTCCTATATTGTTTCCATTGCTTTGTTGGGTTGGGTTTTATTCTCTTTTGTTTTGTTTGGTTATGTCAAATCCAATGGCAGGAGCAGCCATTTCAAAGATAGCAAGATATATTATGGTAGCCATTTTGGGTTTACTATAGGCTTGTTTTGAAGTGCTCTATTTCATTCACTGTTTTGTTATTATTTCTATTGTATTCTGTTCTATTTGATTTTTACTATGTCTGAAGTTATCTGCAGCTATTTTGAAGACATCAAAAGGCATAATGGTAACTGTTGTTGATTTTACAATGTTATGGAGTCCTGTTTTGATTGATTTTATTCTGTTTTAACCACTTTAAAATTAAAAAAAAGTAGATAACAGTGAGTTCGATCCTTGGGAAAAAATAAAATAACTATATTTGTTGTAAGTGTGTGATATCTGAAGGTACATAATGAAAGGGTCTGCAGAGTGTGAATACAGTAGATTTTTTCAACTGTAGTTTCCAAAGACAGAAACACATTACATTGCTTTTATTGGTCACCTATGAGGAAGAGAGAGTAAGTGGAAACCAGTGATACCGACAGGCAAGGGAGATAGAATGAAGACGAAGGATTGGCCCCAGCATGAGATTTACACAGCAGAGATAAAGTCCAAAATATCTTATAGAAAATTCAATAATTACAAGCTGAGAATGGTACTGGGTGAAGAATCAGAAAACGATACACAATATGATTTCTTTTTTGTTCAGTTCATGTTTGCAGTATATAATGATCACATTCATCATGGAGGATTAGTACATGTCCAAAACATGTCTTAATTCTTGGCTTTATTTGCACCCTTACCTTCTCCTCTCTCCAATCATTCTTTCCCTCCCCATTTATAAACACTCTATGATTATATGACTTTAACTACAATAACTGTATATGGAAAATCACTCTGTCTGTCTGTCTGCCTGTCTGTCAGTCTGTGTGAAAGAAATGCTTACAATTTTGACAGATCTCACAGAGTCTGACAGTTATGCGAACTTGGCGCAGTCTAAGATATCTGGAAAGACTATGAAAAAATCATGGTAATATTAATTGGCAGAATTATAAACAGTAGAGAAGGAGCAGGATTATGTTTCAAACCTGGACCAAAAAAGAGATGCATTAAAGTTATTCACCATGTAATGTGTATGGGTACTGAGCTCTTTGATCATCTGGCATAGAAGAGTAGAAAGTCTTTCTAAATTTTTTCAGTGCTTAAAATGTTTCTCCCTGCCCTTTTGGGTCTTGGTGATGGGAGAAGTGAACCAAATCGAGCTATGAACATCTGGAAAGAACTAAGGCAGAGCACGGAGTGACAGCTCTGGTTTCTTGAATTAAAAAGTCTCATTACTGAGCTGTCATACTCAGAAAAAATGCCAAATGCTCGAGTTAACTTGCCAGGAGTTATACTGTAAACCATTAAGAAGAAATTAATTAGAGAGGCCCAGAAAATTTGCAACTTTTTTAGTTAATGTTTCATTAATTTAGCTGATACAAATACTAATTGAATTTTGTTTTCACTTTGATATTTAGGGCTTGAAGAATGCCTCCAAATTGGCTCCAATATGACTTTCTCCTTGGCTACTGTGGCGAACACTGTCAGTGTCTTACCAAGTGGCCCATACCTGTCCTTTCTTCATTCCTCCCACAACCAGGATTTAGTTCAACCTTCTTTCAATGCAGTGTACACTCCCTAAGTATGAGTTTTGATTCATGTTTGAACCAAAATAGTTAATATCATTCCTCCTAGTAAATGATAGGTTTAGCCAAGGCCAAAAGATATAGTTCTGGTCAACGATATTTTGGAAGTCTGCTGGAGCCTTCTGGGAAAAGGAGCATAAGAAAGGAAGATGAGCCCAATGAGCCCGTACACACACATGCACACACACACACACACAACCACACTCACATTTGAAAGCTTACTTAGGAAAAGTGCCTGGAACATAGTCAACAACTGACTGTCACATTACAGTTCAATTATTACAATTATTATGCATTTAGTTATTGCTGTTGGTATTGTCATGGTTAGTATATGAAACCCTAGATATGGGATAATATGCTTACACTACATTTCTATCAAATAGCTAACACAAGTATTAGGTAGTATGGGTTACTCTTCTTGGGGGCACAGAGCTACATGAAGTGTTTTGGTAAAACCTGGGAAAACCAAGCATTTCAAAAATTTTTTAACAAAGCAAACAAGCTGGCATGAAGGGAAGGAACATCAGTACTCATCTCGCCACAGCCATGGTCAGACCTTTCATGGACCTGCAGTAGAAGAGGGAATCATTTTGTAAAAATGTTAATATAATTTTCTGTTTCCCACCTCATTCTAATCCCCCAAACCAAATCTTTCTGTATGTGTAACGTATACATGTATTAAATTGGCCACATGATAATAATGAAATTATACGAGCTAAAGTTACATACTTTAGAAAATGAAAATCTCAAAATTAATGTAGAGACATTTCAATTTCCAGGTAAATTTTATTTTCACTCACTTATTGCTATGTGAATACTAATGGAAAGGTTTAAAAATACTTGTTATGCAGAACACAAGTGCAGTGTTCCCAAACTTTTAAAGAAAATGTGAAAGTACCACAAGTATGTATACTCAGGATTTTAGTTTTCTATCTCATGCATATTTTGAAAAATGCTACTTAATGATAGCAAAACTCATTAATGAACAACCACAATAATTTCACCACCATAAAGCAATACAATACCACACTAGTCTACAAATGGAAAGTTCAAACCTATGTTAAAATATTAGAAAGTTACATGTACAGTACTACTGTAGTTCACGAATTTAATTTGTTTCACAATTCTAGAAAAGATGGTCACATTCGAGTTCAGGCAGGAAAGATGGCCATGGTCATGTTTGTCACCTGCAGAAAAAGTTTCTAAATTGTTCATAAACTGTTCACAAGCAAAAGTATAAACTGAGGTACCATTGTGTATATTCACCTGAGTATTTGCATTTTATACCGTTATTTAAATTTGATTAAAAAAATCTATTTTTGTTGTATGGATCTCAGAGGTGTGATGAGGATGTTCCATTTTACGTTGGATAGTAGACTGGATTGGGAAGCACCTAATCCTAGGTGCACTCTAGACTGAGGTAGGATATTGGCCTAGCACTTTACTGTCTTATGCAATGCTTCCCCCATATCTGTGGTTCAGGTTCCATTTGTGTAAAATAAGATATGGAATGAGAAGGCCTCTTCCAGATCTAATGTCTGAAAACCCTCTCCACAAAGTATGGTGAAGACTGATACTACATATTGACCGCATTGCTTCATTTGTCTAGAGACTACATAGAAAGACTTCATTTTCCAGTCTGCTGTTCTGTGGAGATGGAATCGCGTGATTGGGTTCTGGTCAATGGGAATATGGTGAACATGAGGTGCATCACTTCCAGGCCTCGTCCCTGGACCATCTCATATAGTCCTCTATGCCTCAGTCTCTGCCTCCACCCTGCGGAAGTAGATCTAAAGCCATCTAAGACACTGGAAGAAGCCTAAGTGCAGAATTCACAGCTAGGAGTAGAGTTGCTCACGAGAGCATCAAAACCATGAACACCTACATCGGATTTGGTGCAAATGAGAAATAAAACCATATCAAGTTAATGTAGCTAACGGACTATAAATTGCAGGTGGTATGTTAAGGCCAAAATGAACATTAGACTAATACAGATATATTTATATGCATAATACTCAAAGTCACCTCTGCTGTCATAAAAACTGACAGCAAAAGCTTGAACACAGGCCAAAGTACCTCCTGTGGCTGGAATTGTGGATGTTTTAGTTTTACTTTTTAATTAACAAATAATAGTTGTACATAAGCATGAGATTTCATCTCAGATACTTCTCATTTCTTCATGGTGAGAGAATTTTAAATATGATTTTTAGCTGTTGTTGCAATACACAAAACATTTTTTTAGTGTGGAGGGTTGAGGCCAGAGCCTCGCCCATACTAATCAAGAGCTCACCCACAGAGCTATTCTCCCAGCCCTATCTGTGGTTATTAGCCATAATCCACATGCTGTGAAATAGGTCACAGGGATCTTTTCCTCCTAACTGAAACTTTGTATTCTTTGACAAACATTTTCCCTTTCCAAGGCATGCCTCAGCCCCAGGCTCTGATAATCACCATTCTACTCTCTACTTCTATGAGTTTGACTTTTTTTTTATATTTGAACAATGCTCAAGGAATACATAATGGTAAGAAGATATCACCAATAAATAATAGCATCTGTGGAGTTTATAATAGAGTTATTGAGGAATAAAAATTTGCTCTCTTAAATATTGTAAATTACTACAAAATGTATAGAACTGGAGCAGTTTCTACTTTACAAATGCTGTAGATTATTTTAAAGACAAACTATAATCTTGCTCGCATCTGATATATATATATATATTATACATATATTTGACTTAAAAACATAAATTCTGAAAACATTTCCTACAAATATTTTTTCAGAGATATTATTTTGTACACAGAGATGTCAAAATATTCCAATTTTGACAGAAATGTCAAAATATTCCAATATTACTTTTTTTTTGTTTTGATAGCGGGGATTGAACTCACAACCTTGGGTTTGCCAGGAAGGTGCTTATGCTGCTGAGCTAAATCCCCAGCTGTGTCCCTACTTTTAAAAGTTTAAATACAATAGTCTTCCTTAAAAGTGTTTATAAGTATTCTTTCATTGTATTTTAACCATTATTAATACTAGATAAATTTTACAATATAACTTTTAAACCATATTTTATAATTACATATTTTATACAAGCAATAGAAATACTTTAGAAATAAAGCTGACTACTATTCATTGCTTGAAATAATGTTCAAATCATTCACAGAATAATCTTCAAAAATCAAGTAAATTAAAGGCTTGGAGAAGACTTTAATGGGAATTTATAGTGCTATCTCTGTCCAGTACACATACGAACATTTTTCCAAAAAAGTTTTAAGGTGTGGGACAGAATATAAACTCTTCCAACCCCTAAGCTTCAGAATCTGTGAATATATCGGACTATGTGGCAAAAAGGAATTCGAGCTGTAAATGGATCAAGGGATGTTAACAACCTGGTCTAGTGGATGAGGACATTATCTTGGATTAGCCAGCTGGGACCTATGTCATTACAGAGATCCTACAACACAGAGGGAGGTGAGTGCGAATTAAAGAGGGAGCTAGGACACCAGAAAGAGGGTTATCATGGTTCAGTGTGGGAGTGATTCCATCAGCCATTGGGTCCAAACATATAGGGAGGGGTCAAAGGTCAAGGGAACCAGGTGGCCTCTAGGGACTGGGAAAGGCAACAAAATCCATTCTGTGCCAGTATCTCTAAAAGGAATGCAGTCTTTCTGATATCTTGATTGTAGCCCTATGCGATCCATTTCTGACTCTGACTTCCTGTGAGCTAATGAATTTGTGTTATGCTAAGCCCCCTAGTTTGCAGCAATTAGTTACTGCAGCATTTGAAAACTAATAATAAAGGGAAGAAATTCTTATTGAGAATCTCCTATACTTGGCACTGTGGTAGTCACTTGGAGAGATGCCAAGAGGTAGGGCTCTCTTACTCTATACAGGAAGAGGCAAAGCTTATCCAAGGAATGCCCAGGATGTAGCTCACGGCCGAATAAGGGATGCAAAGAATAAGTGCTTCTGGAATTCTGATCACAAAAGCAGGCATAAATCACTGGCTTGCTCCTGAGGAACAGATGTGCAGGTCCCAATGACATCAGAGTGTGCTAATGTGGGTCTTCTGTCCTGCCCTTCGGATGCAGGCTTGACAAGAAACAAATGAAATCCCTGGGTATCCGAAGAAAGCCTGGGGCAACCGGGGGGTCTCATCTCTACAATAATGGGCTGTCACACGGAAAGAAACTGTTGGACACTGCAACAAAAGTACTCCATTAGCACATACCCACTTCCTGTCCATAAGAAACCTTCTCGCTCTTCAAATAATAACAATAATAATAATAATCCCAGCTAAAGCCCCGCCACATCATCTAAGGAATTTATACATATTTCTACTCATTCTTTAATTCCAGATCCACCCCACCCCCGTGTTTTCAAACTAACTGATTAAATCATTCATTTGCTCTCTCTAAGACACTACAATTTGTTTACACATGGGAATTTAGCTGCCGGAAGTAAGATGATTTGACTTTGCTACGCTTGGGGTTCCTAATTCGTAAGATGTGAATGATGATGGTATCTGGTTTATAGAGTAGTTGACTACGAGGTATATAAATGAAATACTGTAAGTCAAGTCCTTAGTACAAAACCTGGCAACTCCTCAAATTCTGTATAATTGTTATCATCCATTGGTAATAACCGATCACAAGTAGAGATATGTCTGGTTTGCATGGAATAAAGCACTTCACACTTACTTTCTCAGCTTAATTATCAATAGCACCCCTTTTCACTCACAAGAACATCTCCAAATGTACCCCTAATAATGATAAACAAGAGAAAAAAACAATAGTTAGAATGTAGCCATCATATTGGTAACAGCAGAAAAGTTGATTTACTGGAAAACATATGTAACTCAGGCTTCTGGAACCTTGCCCAAGGAATAGAGTTGGGGCTAGAATCAGAGATAGGACTGCACTAGGCTGATGGGACAGGAAAGACCACAGGCAGAAGACTTCCAAACATGTGTTATATTTCTCCTCTCCCTGAAAATTCCTTTTTCCTTCTCTTTAACCCAAGGAGAAAGCTGGGGTTAGAAAGAGACAACTCTGCTGTCATTTGATTATTTCAAGCAAGCATTTTTGTCTGTCTCCCTAGAAAGAACAAAGTCAAATCCTTTTGATATCGAAATGCCTCGATGCTTTAAAGCACTGGAGCTGTGATTATGGTCTGGAAATAACTCTTAATATAAAACAAAGATTAAAGATTCAGGTGAGTTTAGAGACGGGCTCTCCTTAGTTCTCAAGAAGTTAAAATCGGGGTTAGAGCAAACAATTTATTACAGGGATAAGATAAGGTGTTGTAGCTGAGCGTTTGTTCTGTGTAATAGCTTTATTGCCTCAGAACTATCTCATTCAATCTCTGCATTCATGATTTTATATGTGTCTCTGAGTGCCCATGCTGCACTGTAAAAACTAAAGAGCATACAAAAATAAAATACACGGAGTGTGCATGTTCGAATATGTTTAATAAAAAATCTGAAAGAATACACCTGTAGAGAGTGAGAAAAGAGAGGGGTAGAAAGTGGATATGCTCTAGAAATTTCTGTAAAGTCACTGTTTTTCTTATCATTTTGCTTCTTTTTATAATAAGCATTTTATAATTCAAAATTAATGCCAAGTTATCATTTTTATTTTAAGCATAATTAGGTTGAAAAGGCATGCAGATATCCCTCCTAAGACTATGTATTAATAGATAAGATACTTACACCAAAAAGGCTAAGGTTTTAAATTGACATTTTGTGTTAACCATAAGTCAAATAACAGAAAATAGAAACTTAAAAACATAACATTCCCAGTTTGTAAATTCCCTAGTCAAAAAACAAAGTCATTTCCTGTAACCTACGAAATTGTACTAAACAGATAATAAGAGAGAGAGAGAGGTAGAACTTTTGCAAAAGTAACGAGGACCAAGAGAGTGAAGGAAGGGTAGCAAAAGAATTTAAAAAAAGAATTAAGTTGTTACATACATGGATCAACTCCCCTCGAGCAATCATTGTGTATGGCAAACATGTACTAAACAAATATTGTTTCAAAAGAACACCTTATGGATGTACAACACTTGCATAAGCCTCTGTTGGGTCTAGGCAGGAATTGTGGATATGATGAGGTTTCACTCACATGAGTATGAAGTATGCTACCTTCCAATCAAAAGAGAGGGGTATTGCAGGTGTAATTATTTAAAGACCCTAGGCAATTGACTTTAATTTAATCAAAACGGAGCCTCTCCTGGGTTGGCCTGACCTAGTCAAATGAGGCCTGTAAGCCTGAGATTATAGCTTAGAAATGTGGGAAGCATCCTCCTCAAACACTGCTGCCCACCTGGAAGAAACAAGCCACCGTGTTGCAAAGAGCGCTGGAAAACAGGAAAGCTAAATGATGAGGGACTCTCTAGCCTAAAATGCTAAATTCTGGCCAGAACCTACAAGTGTGGAAGAGGATCCCCAGCCTCAGATGAGACCTCAGCCTGGCTGAGACCCTGAGCAGAAGATCTGGGTGTCTGGACTCCTGGTCCACGCAAACTCTGAGACAATAAATGTATGCTGTTTTAAGTGACTAATTTTGTGGCAATTTACAAATCAATAGAAAACTGATACAGGGATTAAATTTCATTTTCCTCCCTGGTATTCAACACTACCCTTCAGTTGTTTTTTTTTTGTCTTTTTGTTTTTTTGCAAAATTATCACCTTTGCCATTTGCTCTAGCCCAAGACATTTATCCAGGGGACTTGGAAATTTGTGATTCACCCTACACCCACATGACTGTGCATGCCATTGGCCTAGGAAAACATGATGCAGAGGAACTGTTAACGGCCTGTATCACAGATCAGTGCCATCCATCGAAAACTTCTGTGATGGAAATATTCTATATCTGGGCTGCCACTTGGGCATCCACTGGCCGCCTGTGATTATTAAACACTGGAGATACAAGGTGTGGACTAAATATATGGTGAATGTTTACGCTTTACAAAATTTGTGACAATAAAGACACATTGGCATTCATCTCCCACAAAATACTCCCCCACACACACTTAGGACACAGCCATTGTTCCTGCCACTTTCTTCAGCAGTTCTGGAAGTCCTGTTTACTGCCCTTGCAAGATCTGATCAAAAACCCTGTGCGTGCTGCCGAGCACCATTCGGAGGATGGTCAGGCTCCTGAAGCATCTCCGTGAGTCCTTCTCCAGCTTACTCGGTGGATCTGGCACCGTGTGGCTTCTGGTTCTTCCCCAAATTCAAAAGACCACAAAAGCCCAATGTATTGAGTAGATTCAGGCCATTGAGGCAGCAAGAACAGGGCAACTGCAGACCCAAATGAGGACACCCAGAACTGCTTCAGAAAGTGGCAAGACTGATGGGCTAAGTGTGCTGGAAGTGAGGAGGAGGATTTTGAGGAAGATCAATGGCGACGCGTATTTTACCTAAATAAAATTTTTAAACTCTCAACATTCACCGTATTTTTAGCACACCTCATATTTTCTCTCTCCAAGACTGAACGGCCCTCAATGATAATCGCTGTAGCTCATGTGCCTTTTGTAGATCTCAATGCCAAGCACACATCCATTTGTTTAAAAGACAGCATGTATTTGTTGATATGTGAATTAGAAATGAAGGACACGGTGGAGATAATAACCAGAGGCATTGCTAATGCCTGTCTTATGAAACTAAGACGTTATGGGCATTAGATGCAAGTAATACATTTTCTTTTTTGGAGAAGCGAGTGGGCTGGTGCTGAGGTTGAAAGCTAGTGCCTCATGCATGCTAGGCACACACTCTACCAGTGAGCTACAACTCAGCCCAGTGTGGCATTTTAAGTAAGAGCTTTGCCAAGATTCTAGCTGTTTAGATCTGAGACAGAGAGAGAGAGAGAGAGAGAGAGAGAGAGAGAGAGAGTTTGGACCCTAGACTGACAGATATGTAAAGAAGAGGATGGCAATGATCCTGAGGAGGAATTAGTAACCAAGTAGTTTTCCAGCCACCTCTGAAAAATCCCCACCTAAGACTGCATGAGGTCCCCCCTATGACTAGGGGAACACCGAAATGTAAGCCCTAGCACCAGAGGTCCAGCTTCCTCTTGGAAACCTAGGATAGTGAGTTCAAAGTGGCTTTGAGTCCTTACATCCTGGAGAGGCAAACCTCACCATGCGCTCCTGGAGAAGGCACAAGACCTACTGGAAATTAGTTTTGTTGGGTCTGGATGCCAATCCTGCAGTCAGCCTGTGGCCCTGCTCTACTCCTGCCCTGTGCTCAGTGGAAAGCCGCCGGTGTTTTGCCCTGCTCAACCTTTTCCTTGAGATCTTGCCTCAGTCCACCAACTTGTTTGAACCTGCTTTGCCTGCAAGTATAAGGCTTTGGTTCTATTTCTTTCAAGAACTATGCCCTACAAATGCGCCATCTGAATATCAGTCTATAATTGTGCTGATTTGTGTGATGCTAGGAGTTGAATCTAGGACCTGGAACATTATAATCAGTTGCTAAACTACTGCATTGAGAACCCTTAAACTCTCTACCTGACCACAATGCTAGCTTAAGCCTTGCTTATTCTATGACGTGTCTTCTTTCTCAGGTGCCTGAGCAACCTTTCTCCTACTTGAGCCACATCACCTTGGCAGGTTACAGTTTTAGTCTCACACTAGGTACATGACCTCAGAGGCTGCCTAAGAAGTGATGTAATGAGCAGTTACCAGGACTAGGAGCCAAAGAATAGTAAGGATGCTATAGTCACCCTTTCACAAATCATATGAAGTCTCTAGCTCAACTCTGTGCCACTGTATAGGTGACAAAGTGACAAAACTATCCCTAAAGGATTTGGTTTAATTTCTTATTTGATTCTCTTTGGTAATCAACAGTATATTTTATTGTTTTTTTAAATAACTGTAAATATTTCGTCTAGTTTTAGGCAAAGCCAGTAAACTTTTGTTGGGCATTTCCACTTAAAGCCAAGTACGTTTCTGCATATATCTTTAACTTTCTACTTGGTAAAGGAGAAATAAAAAAGTATTTAGCCCTCCATAGTAAAAGAATAGTAAAGTAGCAAAAATAAATAAATTTTTAAAAAGCAGCAGACTCAACTGTAATATCACCCATCATTAAGACTTTCTCTGACTTTATTATCCATTACTAATGTAGCCTTTTATTTTGGCTGTATTTTTTCATTAGTAAATCATCATAATGCATACTGTATTAACAACAAACACTCTTTCTACTCATTCACGAACATGGCAATAAAATTTGAATCATGAAGCTCATTAGTAAATACCAGTGACCTTTAGTCATTTAGTGCCAAAAAACTGAAAGACAGTGTTCTCATTGTTATTTTGGTCATGATTCAAAGTAAGACATATAACAACAGAAAATAAAAAGTTACATTTATCTATAAGCTCTAAAGAGTCTACTCTTGACATATTTTAAGAATAAATATTGTTTAAGTGTTCTAGAATTGCAGAAATATTCCCATGTTCTTCATGGAAATTAATCTAAGTGATGAGCAGTTCCTGCAACTTGTAATCTGACTGCCAAAATATCGCTCATTCATATTAAACTGCAAGGAGGACCAATATGAACTGATTTTTTAAAAGTTAAACAAATATATTTTCATTATGAAAGCTGGAATAAGAAAAACATCCAATTAATAAAGTATTTATAAGCATTTTCCATGTCTGGTAATGAAAGTAATGCATCCTATCAGGTAAGCTATGAAAAATAAGGGAAATTAAATATAACAAGTATCTTGCAGAGATTAGAAAAGAGATTCAATTGAAATTGCTGTTTATTATGGAAATTTTGTTATCCAAATTTTCTAGCCCTCTAGCAGTTACCTTTCTTGAATATCTAAATACAACTTGAGATCACCTTAGGAACCTTGACCATAAGAAATACATAGCTTTCCTGTATTGCAAATGAATTTTTTAGAGAACAAAAGCAAAACAGAAAAAAGAATAAAAATAATACAGAATTTTTAAAAAGTAACATTAAAAAATCACTAGTTGACAAATTACATATTGTTATCTTAGAAGTAGTTGCTCAAGTTACAAAACCAAAGCATAAAAAGTGGACAAACAATGACAGTACAAAGTGTGCTGTTTGTTAAACTAGCAAAACTTAGTAGTATAGTTATCTGTATTAAACACTTATACATACAGTTATATCCTTTAGAGCTCTTTCTTTCCCTTTCATTATTGCCCATTAACCACCGAATGTATGAAAAAGATGTGATATTTTTATAGGGTGGAATATTACTCAGCTATAAAAAGGATGATCTTGAGGCTTTTATAGGTAAATGCAAATGAATGTTTCTGGGGAGTCTATGACTATGTGGTCTGCTGGTTCCTTGGAACATTTGGCCCCAAATTGCTGTTTGCAGTTTCTGCGCATCATGCTGACTTTCTTCCTTTTGGTTACCATTAGGCCAAAGACCGAGATTCATTAGCTTTCAGAAACTTCTCTCTGAATACAAAAGTAAAGATGTACCCTCTCCTTCCCCAAAGCAGTACTAACACAAACCTTAAATGAAGTTGTGGTGACTGACAAACACATATTGCTGGAATCTTGAGGATTTTGTGGTATCAGAAAGAGAAAACTTAGCTCTGTATTAGCTGTCTCCCAGAAGGAAAGGCCATTCCCCAGCGTGGAGGGTCTCTCCCAGTTCAGCTGCTACCGATTTTCTCCCCACCATTTCTCTCCCCAGTTCCTGTGCTTTTGCCCCAAGACAAGCCAGAGGAAATGGGAAAATCCCTGGGCATCCACAAGGGCTGGGATTTCCCCTTTCTGCCCCAACGCCCCCAAGTAGTAAGCCTCTGCATTGTTAGAGTAAGTTAGCATTGCAGACTGAGGTATTTACATTTTGATTACTTCTAACACCATAGAACAAAGTTTAAGTACTTAACATATCTCTGCATGTCAATAAGGCCCACACGTAATCCATTCCAGAACAAAGAGAAACACTATCTATACCCAAGGCATGGTCCTATTTTCTTTCTTCCAATTCCAGAAAGCATTATTCCTGGAATTTCTGAAATGCAATTTTATCTCTGGTGCCAGTCATCAAAGAATCAGAAATATTGAGGTTCTGTCTTGCACCACCTCACCACAATACAAAGAGCATTAATAAGGTCTTGCCAAACTATTTTAGTAAATGGATTTTTAAAAATCATTTAAAATTATTAACTGTTTCTATACAAAAAGGCGCTGCCAACTTTCAATTAGAAAGCAATTGGTTTCTAAAGTAAGCCAACAATTACCCTGCAGATTTGTTGAGGGATTTTTTTAAGATAGTATGAAAATAAATTTCAGCCTGGTGTGCATACAAATGATCACAGCAAAATTCCAGTTAATGCACTTTTGCCAGAATGTAATGTAGGCTTCACTTCTTCCTAATGCTAGCCCGACAATCCAGACTGATGGTGTTTAGAAATGGTCACAGAATTCTTCAGCAAATATCTTACCTATTTTTAGCCATTTTCTATTTTTTATAGAAGAAAAATATAACTAGAGAGTTAGTTCCTGAGGCTTACAAAGCTATTAAGTGGCTCCTGGGTTAGATTTTATATGTATTTTCTCTTAAAAGTCAAGACTGTCAATATGGTATTGTTTTAGCTAAAGATACATGTTTAGGTTCGTGTCATCTCGATTGTGATTCTCACTTTAACAAAAGAATATGCAAGAGTAGACAATTGAGGGTTCCTATGATGGTTCCACAATGTCCTGAGTGGCCCAAGCACCTTTTAGGAATCTGCCCTCTCCCAAAATAGTCCTAATCTTTCTGGTTCAAGACGTGAGAACAGGATGAAGGGTATTCTTTTACCCTCTTAGAACTCCCAAGTAACTTTTTCATTCTCACTGGCAACAACTCAGTCACATGGTCATGATCAGCTGTGAAGAAGTTTGGGAAAATTAAGGTTTTTGTATTGTTTCGACTTAAGGAAGGTAACTTGCTGGAAGAAAACCCGAGCTTCTTTGACTAAGTAAGCAATGGAAAGCTCGCCACAGTAACTTCTGCTAATCTTAAGGTCCATCTGCCTCCAAGGACAACTTTATTTCCACCAAGAATGACAGTCTCTTCTATGACAGTGATAGAAGATAGAAGATCAATGACAGTGATTCTAAGATTTAGGGAATTGACATGCCCTATGGGATCTGGTTTCTTGGTAAGTTATTCCTCACATAGCATAAATCCAAGTGTAAGTCTATCCCCACTTACAGGTTGGAATATTTTTTGGCTAAGCAGTGGGGCAGGCTTGCCACATGTCTACTTGTATAACAGTTTAAGAAAATTCCTCGCAGATAATTCATCTTCAAGAAGGAGTTCTTCATTGTTGTTCTTGTTTCTTTCACTTATTCAACAGATATTTGCCTAATACATATATTGATAAATGACATCAACGACAAATATAGTTCTTACATACATAACATCTAGTGAAAGAGCTAGCCATTTAAAATGTAAACATTAAACAAAATAAATACAGTAGTAGAAATTGTATTAAATCTTGTGGAGGGGAAAACTGGATTCATCAATATGCAAGAAAAAAAGAGCACCTACTCAGAACACTAAAGACAGGTGGCAAGCAAAGTTGTTTATGTATTGCTTTGCTTTGTTTTTTTGAGACAGGTCTCACTATATAGTTCAGTCTGGTCTGGAATACACTATGGGAGCCATGCTGGCCTCAAATTGATGGCAGTCCTCCTGCCTCAGCCTCCCAAAAGCTGGGATTACAGGCATGTGCCACCATGCTCAGTAAGAAAAGCTGTTTATTACAAGAATGTGAATTGGTTCTTCATAAGAATGAAAAAAATTAGAAGTTACTTAATTATCTATGAGTAGAGAAATGGATAAATATAATTTGATATCTTTTATAATTGCCACATAACAATTATGTTCAGTGAGTTAGCTATCTATACATCAGTGCAGAACGATCTAAAAAAAGTAACAAGTCTAAATGGATAATAGAACATACTTTTTCTTACAATATAAGACTATATTTTCATCATGGACATACACGTAAAGGTATACAAAAGGGCCTGGAATTATGCACACCAGTATGTCTATCTTTTAGGAGAGGTGAAGGGGGTAGCATATAAAGTCAAGTTCCCCTTATCTGTTTTATTTTTATAATAACAATGTTGTTCATATTTAAATCTTCTTAACACGCACTTTGGATATATGACAATGTGAGATTTGCTACACTATTTTCTGTATTTCTTTTTTTTCAGTCTTTCATGCCTTAATTCTCAAAAAACAGCACAAAGATAGATTTTTGGCTATCCCAATGGTAAGGATTTTATTGGTAATATTTTTACCTGGCTCCATATATTTGAGTTCTGCCACTCACAATGACTATCACAAAGTATAAATGACAATTACACACACACACACACACACACACACACACAAATACACACATGCACATTCTTACAAACCAGGAAAAGTAACAAGGAGAGTATAGGTCTGGCTATGATAAAGAATATTCCATCCTAATATTTCCAATTCTAGTTACTTTTCATGTATTAGACATTTCCTGAATTTGAAAAATGCACACCATGTGTAAAAAAGTAGCACTGACCTTGAGAAAGCACCAACCCTAGCATTTCTTTTGATTTGAAGTTGCAAAGAGAATTTCACTTTTGACAAACTGTGAGGGAGGAAGTCAATGCTACTCACGTAGATGAAAGGTACTAATGGCAAACTTTTCTACAAATTAATAAAGAATTACAATTTATACCAAAATCTCCTGAGGAATTCACTAGGTTATAGACATTTCATCTTTTGAGAGACTCAAATTTTACCTAAAATATTAAAGTATAGACCAAAGCTGCTATGATAATAATACTTGTAATTTGATTGCCTACCACTGGGGGCTTGGGAGAGAGTGGTCACTGTGAATTCACCATGGCTTCACAAATGATTGAGGAGTAATTATGGCTGTCAGATAGATGGAGACCAATATGTCAGCTTCATTACTGTCAGCAGTGAATATAATAATTTGGCTTCATCTACAACCACAATCAGACGTCCTAGAGAAAACTTCTGAATGAAATTAACCACAAAGGGGAAGTACAGTCTAAGATACACCTGAAAATGCTAAAGGCCCTGAGCTAAGCCTGTCGACAAGCTTCTATCAACTCAAAAAAGGTTTACTCTTGTGGAGGGAAGAGGAAACAGGGAGGAAGGCAGGGAGGAATTCTCTTCCTGGTATTTCCAGAAGTATGCTTGGTATTCCTTGCTCTGGATCAAGCTAAGGACACTGGAAGGGGAATATGGTTCCCTCTTTTCTTACTAAATGCCAGGCATAGTCTGAAATGTTTTATATCTGTTTTCCATGTTTTTCACGGTAACTGTCAGTAGGTCTGTATAATTAGCCATTCTTTACAAAAGAAAACATCCAGACCCAGAGAATGTTAATAACATTCTTATAGTCACATTTAGTTAGGTTCTAACTCTGGTGTGTTTGATTCCAAAGCCCAGGTACTTTATGCTACCTCTACTTCATGCAAACTAATTCACCTGGTTCTCCTCAAAAATAGTTATAGTAATATAGATGGGGCATGGAAATATCATTACTCCTTTGAAAATTCTTGAATAATTGGTGCTTATCAATCACATATATTTGGTTCAGTTGAAACACCTTTTCACAAAGGCATATTGTTTAATGTTAAGCTAATTCCCCTTTCTAAGTCTGAGAGGTTAAGTCCCATTCTGCCTTGGGTGTGTACACATAGTACTTATTAGCAATTAAAATGAGTTACAAATGTGTCAAGAAGAGATCTTGTTACTGAAATCCAGGTCAGCTTACTTGAAATGGATATATATCTTCCTCTTCTAAATGTTAATTAGATGTTCTATTTTATCTTCAAAAGTTCCTAGCAGAAATTTTCTGGAAGTTGACACTTACAGGTCAAGAGAGCTTCAGGATAGCATCCTTAGCACCCACACTTTCGAAGTCTAATCTGAGGGGTTTATGTAACTTCACTCAAAAATTTGAAAGGAAAAAGAAAGCAAACTGAATAGGAAAAAAATAGGTATTCAGGGCCCTGATCTCCCTGCAGTATCTTCCAAATTGTTCAGTATACCTGGTACCTAATAAGGCAAAAAATAAGCTACTTCAGATTCCATTAAAATTGGCATCTTAGCTCCAGTGTGCCAATAATAGGGAAATCTTTTCAAACTCACAATTGGGATCTGTGCTCACTTCTTTCAACTCAGTATTTATCAAGCATTTTATTCTAGTTTATTCCAAAGTAGAAATACCAATAAACTTTTAGTCAAGAGAATTTGAAAATAAAATGTTATCACTTTATGTGGCTGACCAACAAGTCATTTTTTACAAGCCAACTTTAACATGGCTCTTAAGTGGAGTATATTGTGCCGCATTAAATTTTAATGTTGATCATCAGAGAAAAATGTGATTCTAAAACTAAAGCATCAGCAAATCAAACAACCAAGTAGAGGAAATCACATGAGAGTTGAGAGACTTGAGTTTTACTCTTGGCTCTGCCTACATAAATGAGTAACCCTCAGAGCCTCAGTTTACCCATGTCTAAAATAAAGATGTTGGACTAGAGTTGTTTTTACAGTTGACATCAGGACATTCAATGTGGTGAGTTTGGAGTGGGCACGGAAAACTGCATGACTTAGCAGGGACCTGGGGAATGTAATTCTGGACATACACATACAGAGTAAGGTACACTAAAATCCAGAGCCTTTTCTAGGCCCATGACTGTAACAGTACATGGAAAATTCAGTAAAAATAGGAATTATGTTGGCGTCTTCCTTGTAGAAACTTCTATGTGGTGTCGGTGTATCTTAAGTAACAATTTTCTCAGAATGCTGCTGTTTATGGTTTTTTAAAGATTTCATTGACAAAGCATCGAATTGTGGATGAAAGAATTCCCAAATCACTTTAAAGGAAAGTAGAGAAGGGAATGAAGAAGTAAAGAAGGAGGGAAAGAAGGAAGAAAGGAAGACAGGCAGGCAGTCAGGTAGGAAGAAAATAAATGATAGAAGATAGTCACATAAAACACAAATTCATAGGTCATCAGTGCTTTTGAACAACATCTATACCTAAATTAATCACTGAAATTTTGCAAGTACAAAGTTTTTAAATATGATTTCTTACTTTGCCATTTCAATGAATGATAACAACTGAACATTTGTGTAAACAGCTTTACGAATCTCAGTTTCACTGCAGATCACCAGCCCTGGTCCCCTGTATGGAGCTATTTCTATATAATATTTATTCGTTATATGATCATGATAGGCTTTTAATTCTTAAGGTGCTGCTGCACATTAACAGCGAACAAGTTTGATAATTTAACTTGATATAAATAAATATGGTTCATCTTCTAGGATCCTATTTCAGCCAAACTACTTACTTAAAAATCAGTGGAGAGGCACAACTTGGTGAAGCCACGTGGCCTGTGATCAATAGCATCACTACAGGGCAAGAACTAATTTGGTTAATAGCCCAAACTGCCTTCCCAGCAGAGGTAAGAAATCTATAGTGTCATTGGAGTCCATGCTACCCCAACGTTATCCATGTAAATCATAGAAGATGCGCTCAGACCCTTGATTAGATCATGATACTTGAACACCAAGCAAATGAAACTTTACAGCAGAGACAAAGGGTTATCCAAAATTTTTAGACAATATTTATTTTTATTCAAAGGATAGGAGTTATCTTAAATTGGGTGACTACACTTCTAAAAACTATAAGTTGATCATCAATTTATGAATTTGACATGTGCTGTTCCTTGCTGCAAACAATAACTAGCATTCATCATGTAGTAGTCATGTACACATCTCCTTAACTATTAGTATTTCTATTAGAGCTACATTAAATAAATCTATTAAAATATGTTAAAATCATGACACATAAATTGTCCAGTTCAAATAGTGCCATTTTCTGACCTCTGACGACTAGAGCTATATATAAAGAGCCAGAGGATTAACGTATTGAATTCATTATTCTTTAGCAATGATGCATAACAAAAACTCAAGCTTGCATTTGCCTTTCAAAATATTAATGAAGGGACACTGGTCCCACTACTGCACTTGAGTTGCTATGTTGATACATGGGGTGAAGAAAAAACATGCTGACACCTATGCCCCCAGTATTGTTAGGGCTTCCTTGAGTGGCCCCAAATTGCATGCTTTCGAGGCAATCTACATGGTTCCTCCACCCCAAATACAGTGCAGGATTTTTTCTAAGGGATATTAGGTTATCAAAAGTCATGAAACTTGAAGCCTTTTTTTTATCTAGGAACTATGCTAAGGCCACATGCAGATGCAAAAGTCATTTGACACATGTTCTGGGGCCATTACATTTGACTTAGAAGCGCTCTCACTTGCCATAATCAAGTGAATAGCACTGTGCACCAGGTGTCATTGTAAAGCCACTTATGCAGTGCCTGAGAGATGAAGAACAGAAGGAAGACAAAGAACTGATGCCACATCTGAATAGCAAATCATCAAGATTCAAGGTTAAAAAATTCCATTCTCCCCTCTTTGATTTGCAATGATGGTTGAAAGTGGCACCCAGCTATTTCTTGGAAATGATTTTATTTGCATTCTAGATCTCACACTCGCTGCTGAAACTTCAATTTCTAAACCCTGTCTCATTTGGTGCAAATCACAACTTCAGGGTATATCTGGAGTGTGTCATCTTTGCCACTTTTTTAATATTAATAGACTGGTCCTCTTCACAAATGATGACAGTTTTAAAAATCAGAAATACTTAATGCAAATCCTTCATAGCTGCTCTTCTGGCTGTAGCTCTTTAGAACCGGGCATCTTGCATACAAGCATTTTTGAATGTTCCAGCAGAGTCAGCAGTAAACTCTCTACCACAGCACATACTTTACCATATATTTATACTAGCCTAACATAAATGCATAAATAAAATCAACAGAACTTAGTATGGAGGCTCAACCACATTACACCATTCCAATAAAGTGCAGTGTCAAGCCCAATAAATTTGTTTTCCTCCTGAACATATTAGGTTGTAACTCCAGACCAAAATAAAACATCCAGTTGCAGTGAGATTAACAGGGTAGACTGTGTCCGGATAAAGGAAATATGCACTAATGCTGTCCCAAGCCTTACCTGTACAATCTGTGGCTTCTGCTATGTATATTTACTCCCAGGCCCAGAAAGCTTAAATATGGTTCTGAATAATGAATCACTGGACTCAGCCAGCATGGGGGCAAATCTAGCACCCTTAGGGAACAGTAGTCATTGCTAGGTAGCACTTAACATAATCTGTCAAGCACCATACATTTCCCTGTAATTCTGTGACACAGATACTTCTTTCTCTCTACTCTACCCTTTTGTCTATTCTTTCTCTTCTACTTCTGCCCCATTTTTTTTCCTTTCCAGCCCAATCCAGCATGCTACTGTGTTCACACCATGAGATACAATCTCTTGGTGACTCCTGAAATCTATTTTGTAGGCCAGAGCCAGCAAACTTTAAAATCAAACTACAGTGGAATATTTCGAGGTACAAGGCTATGATGAGGGTGATACTGTTTCAGAAAACTCTTATTTCCATCTATGACTGTGCCTAGGGTCATGGTACCAGACACATTTCTGCCTGAGAAGCAATAGCAGTATGTATCACCAGCCTCCAGTGATGGTTCTTGACCTTGGTAGATAGCAAAGCAGAGCATCAGCCAGCTGGGACCTTGTGCTTGCTTTGCCACTAACTCATAAAGCACATATTTTGTCTTGCATGCTTCAAGTGTTAAATAACATTAGGGTGTTCACACACATATATGCATATTATATATGTACATAAATGATGCATATACATATACCATGCGTACACATGGAGCATGGATGCTGTGAACACTCCTGTATCACATGGGACAAAACCCCCAGCTCCATCAAATAAGAATTATCTGGTCCAATATGTTAAGTGTTGAGGATAAGAAACCACCTGGGAAAAAATGATGGAATGTTTTGAAGGATTTTTTTGAATGTTTGAATTATAACGCCCAAAGCAGAATCTTAAATTTTTTCTAATCTTGATTCTATTATTCAACTAAAATTAAAATACTGCTTTCTTGCTAAACTTGTCATGTATTTTATAATTTACTTATGTTTAGAAATCAAGGTAAGAAATCTTTAGGTTCAGGGTTCGCCTGCACATATATATACCGTGTCACAGTTTTCAAGAGTTCAAAGTATCTGCCCTTTCAGAATCAGTGGCTGGTTTTACACAGGCAGAGACTGAAAGAGGACCAGGGCATGCCCTAGCTTCATGGTGAGGTAGCAAGACTGGGATTTGAACCCAGGTTGCTTGGCTCCAATGGTTTAGATGTATTTGATTAAAAGACAGACTCCTCTGGGTCCTGGCACACCATTCCAATCAGGCCACACTGCCTGCCAAAATAATCAAAATAATTGAATTTAAAAATATCTGCGCTTTCAATAGCATCAGAAACCAAAGTCTACAATATCCCTTAAACTGTAATGACTGGTATTAAGGGCATGTCCTCTTTGTGCCACATTTCTTTCTTTATTTAGGAATCTGTCTGTCCTCTGGAACTCTTCTTTGAAATGTTTGGTTCAAAAGGAACCATACTCTGAAAAAGCAGCAGATCTGTCTCAGAATTACTGACTCTGCCCGAAGTTTCTTCTTTCTTTCTTTCTTTTTCTTTCTTTCTTTCTTTCTTTCTTTCTTTCTTTCTTTCTTTCTTTCTTTCTTTCTTTTTCTTTCTTCTTTCTTTCTTTCTTTCTTTCCTTCCTTCCTTCCTTCTCTTTCTTCTTTTTTTTTAGCTTTCTGACTAGTAATTGAATAGTATTTTGTGATTCTAGAAACATATGCACTTTTTGCATTGATTCTATGTGAAATTTTTGGTTTTCTTTTACTCTTAAAATGAAATTATAAAAACCCAGGGAATTTTTAGTTTTGTTGCTCCATTTTGTCACATGAACAAACGATAGAAAACAGCACAGAAACATAGAGTTATATTTCAATGCTACCATAGTAAAGAATTAATTTGATAATTTTTATTAACAGGAGTGCAATTGTTTGTGTATCTTTGGTATTTGGAAATCTTCCCCTAACACTGATCTTTTGGAAAAGTCAGTATAATAAGACAGCTTTCAAATGCATTCCTATATTTAAATTTTTCACTTCAAGTTCTCTTCTAATGTAATTATCTACATGACATCCCTCACAGAAAGTTGCTTGTTCCTCACTACTTTTTGTCTGTGTGTTTGTATGCATGTGGGATATCTTTCAAAAAAGCTACCCACCTACTTGTACACTTTGTGCTGGCAAAAAGAAAAGTCTGCTCCTTTTAATTTTACGTTACTATCATATCAGTGTGGTCCCATGCAGAAAACCAGGCTGCTAAATGCTGTCTGAAGGCTGCTAAATATGTGAGACTTGCTTACAAGGCTAATTAAAATTGATGCATGCCACATATTACATAACTCTACTGGACCAAAATAAAATGTGTTTTATCATTAATATTATGCTTCTCATGAAATTTGCATACAAGTTATTGCTTTTTTGTGGCCTCACTTTTGCTACAGACATACCACCCATCTCAGTAAACTGGTTCCGTTCTGCATCATGACTGTCTCATTATTTTTGCATTTGAATGGCTCCTTCGGTCTGTGTTTTGCAGTTGTTTATAGCACCTGTTAAATAACTACATGAAAAGATGACACAGATAAAACCAGAGAAATAACACCGTTAACTGCCTTTGGTTTGTGAGAATCTGATGTGCCCAGATCACTGCTATAGTACACTGGGTATTTTACATAAATAAGGATAATTTAAAAAAAAACTTTAAGGGAGCCAAGTTTCTGAATCTGTAACTGTAAATAGCCTGCCCATGTGCATATGTGAGAGCTATGCTATTCTAAAATTGCTTATTTGAATGGCAAGCAAATTGCAAAAAGGCTGTCTCAAGAATGAAGTAAAAGGAACAGTAATGGTCTTTAAAACCCAGAGATAAGATTATAATTCTTGGACAATAACTAAAGTAAACTCCATATGCTTATAATGTACGATTATCAGTAAGTAGTTTTCTCTTTAAAAGGCCCAGCATGATCTTCTTAGAAAACCATCCTGGAAAGCATGCCCAGGAGGGAAACAGGAGACCCAAGATTCCCAAGGGTGAGGACAGGAATGTGGTGGGAAATAACTTTGAAAACAAATCCTACTGTAGATTCATTACCTCCGCAGTTAAGCTTTTGCTCCAATTTTGTACTCTTTCCCTCCAACTGCTTTTCAGCTTTCCACCACGGAGCTTTCGGATATCCTGACAAAACTGGGGCTTGGCAGAGTCCTACAGGGAGTATGAAAAGGACTAGGGACTTAGATGATTTCAATTAAGACCACCATTGATGGTAACATGTCTTGGTGGCATGAAATAAACTCCTTATTCTGGCTTAAATTAAAAAATCCACAACTTTATCCAGAATACTGTGAAAGAGTGGAAGGCAGGCCCCAAGGAAAGCAGATCCGGAGGGGACCTGCGAGACGTCCCTGGCAAAAACCTTGTTGAACCACACTGAGCCTCACTGATTTCCTTCTTCGCATAGAATCTCAATCTGAACTACTACTTAGAGGAAGAAGAATCCAGGAAAAAAAAAAAAAGGAAAGAAAGATGGCCAAACACAAAAACAAACAAAAAAAAAGCTTCAGTAGATGCAGGCAGCCTTGTGCAGAATAAAAATAATCGGTGTTAAAATGGGACTGGAACGCTGCTAAGGGCTTGCTTTTGTTAACGTATTTGCATGAGTCTAGCACAGCTTTATATCATATGGAAATTCCTTGTTTACCATCCTCGTAGGAGGTCCTTAAATATCTGCCTGCGAACTCCAGCGATTGGGCGCTTACTAGTTAGGGAAGGCGGCCCTCCAGGAGGGTGTCCAGCTCGGACAGACCGCTGCTCTCTGACTTGCCCGCAACTTCCTTCTACCCCGCGGGCTGTCTCCCCTAGGATGTGATGCCGACCATGTGCCATCCTGATTTCACTTGACTGAATCCGAGCTGAAGCCCACGGTAGAGGCTGCAAGGGCTGGGCAGGGTTCCAGGCAAGAGGGGCCGAGAGGCGTGAGCCGCGCTCCGCGGCGCTGGTCGGGGAAATGGAGCAGCGGCTCCTCTGTGGACCCGCGCGTCCCCCTCCCGGGTGCACAGCAGGGATATTTGATCCGCCGCGTGATTGATAAGTGCGGGAGAGGTGCCGCCGGTCCTCCCTCCCCTCCTCCCCTCCCTGTCGCTCCACTCTCCGCCTCCCCCTTCCTCCCTCCCGCCTGCCACCAGAGTTGCCCGGCGGCGAGCTGCGCCAGTGGGGATCTGCCTGCCCCGGGGCGCCGCCCGCGCTCCTCTGTGCCCAGGCTCCCGGGCTGTGCGGGCTCCTGCGTCTCGGCGAGTCGCAGATGCTACGGGCGCCTCCTGGGGAAGATCCAGGAGGCTCGCTCGCTTGGTAAGTTGCGAACACTCGGGGACGCGGCAGCGACCGGGAACGGGCGGACGAGCGGGCGTGGGGACACCGGGGCGCGGCCGCCCTGCACCCCCAGCCTGACCAGGGTGTACTCGCCTTCGGGCCGTCCCCGCGGGCGGGCGAGGTCGGATCAGCGCCCCGCGCAGCGTGGGGGGGGGGAATCCCAGCCGCCGGGGCGGCCCCGGGGCCCGGTGCGAGCCGCCGCTCCGCTCGCGATTGGGCTCCAGGAGCCAGGAGGTGCCCAAGCCGGACCCGCGCGAGTGGGCGTCGCGGCCGTGGGAGCCCGCGCCGGGGATCTCGTAGATAGGGGGAGGGAAGGCAGGCAGCGCTGGGGGCCCGTTCCCAGTGTGTGGGTACCGAGGGACTCGCCGAGACCCCTCCTCTCCCACAAGAGTCAGGCTCTCCAGTAGGGCGCGTGGGGTCCAGGAAGGGGGTTGGAGACAGGTGGCGCCCCCTCCCAG
>PVJX010021478.1:0-32177 GCA_004027295.1 Dolichotis patagonum | reverse complement strand
AATGTTCTCAGGGTTGGGGGCTGGGAGTTGTTTCTTATTTCTCCCTTTCGTCATGTTTTTGGTTCCTTCCATACAAGTGTACAGTGTAATGCCCAGACCCTTTTCTTGTTGGTTAAGGCTCCTCTAGAGGTTGCAGGCTAGGAGCTTTAGCCCTCTTCAATAGGTTATCAGAGATTAGAGTTCACCCACGGGCAGTGTGTGCTAGCTCCTCCCTTCGGGGCCAGTCAACCTTTGTAGGCCTTCACTGCGTCAGTGTGCACTGATCTCAGGGAAGTAATATTGTAGTGACTCACTGGGTCCCCACCAGGGGCGCGGCCTAGTCCAAGCAGATTCCACCAATGTGCTTGGCGAGGGAGGCAACCAGCTGAAGCCACTTCCTTATGGAGTTAGGGCTGTCCTGCCCAAATCCAACGTCATCCAGTCTGTTTCCCCTTTCCCGTGGGAGGGTCTTATTCCCATCACTCACCGAGTGTTGATGCCCGTCCCCGTGGGAGGGTCTTATTCCCATCACTCACCACGTGTTGATGCCCGTCCCCGTGAACTGCTGGGTTCCCAGACCTCCAACTTCAGTGCGGCTGCGGTGGGAATTCACAGTGCCTCTGGGTGGGTCGAGTGCAGGGCCGGTCCGGGCGAGCTGCATGCAGGGCTGTTCAGCTCTGTGCTCCGGCAGCTCAAGCCAGTCGCTTCGGGGCGGATCGCTTGTTCAGGTCAGGCAGGAATTCAGGCGGCTCAAGGAGGGCACCGTGCTCGCTGATCTTAGCTTCTCTAATGGTAGTCCCAGGACCTCATATTCGAGCGGTTTTTTGCACTTTTGTTTTTTCCTGGGTTGTGAGAGTCCATCTCTATCTGTTTGGGTCTCTCCAGGGTGTTTTATTCTGGCATTTGAGCTGTCTCTCTCAGAGAGGGTCTCTCTCCTGCTACCTACCAGTTCGCCATCTTGTCTTCAATCTGAGTTTTTGTTTTTGTTTTGTACAGGGGAATCAAACTCATGACCTCTCACTTAGGTGCTGAGCTAAACCTCCAGTCCTTGAATTCATGATTTTAAAAAATACATATTTCCTAACTATCTCCAGTGAAAGGGCATAGAAGTATTGACATTCAATACCAGTGAGCACACCTACGTCCCAGAACTTGTTTCTTAAAATGAACCAGTGCTTGGATGTCTTAGTACTTTTCTCATTGCTGAGAGGAGGAGGAGTTTATTGTAGCTCACTGTTTGTAGCTGGATGGCTCCAAGGCAGGGTGGCTTGGCACAACAGCACAGCAGAGAGAAACTGTTCACCAGCAGGCAGAAAGTAGCAGACAGCAAAGTAGGAAAGTAGCCAGCAGCAACAGTCCTCCCTTATCCAAACTACAGGCCCTTAAGGTGGGTAGCACTCACACCCAGGGCGGGCCTTCCCATTACCCACACCCAGAACTATGCCAAACCAATCCATAGATTAATTTAGTAAACCTGATCCCAGCATAACACACTTAATCCCAGCATCACACCTCTGAAAAGTCCCACCCATGACCACATGAGGCTTTAGGGGGACGTCTGGCCATAAGCCATAACAGAGAAATGCTGTTTCCAGGTGCATGATAAGGAAAGTATAAGGTGATTTTGGAACACTTAATGTTGCTAGGAAGCAAAGAATTGCTTGAGGATTAGTGAGTCATGTCAAACACAGATGCTGGTTTGAAGAGTGCTGCTACTGGCTAAATTTGGAACAAGCTGAGTATTAAAGTAAATATTGGGCCAGGGATATAGCTTCTGAGGCAGGAGGATCACCATGAGTTCGAGGCCAGCCAGGGCTGCACAGCAAGACCCCAAATAAAATAAAATCTTTTAAAAAACAAGTAATTGGGCCAAGGATGTAGCTCAGCAGCACAAGTGCCTGCCTGGCAAGTGTGAGGTTGTGAGTTCAATCCCTGGTACCAAAACAAAAACAAATAATTAGTCTGGGGTAAAGAAGAAGCAGAGACAGCTTATATTTTTATAGAAGCTGTGCAGTAAATACAGAAGGAAACAGATTCAAAAATTCATTGTTTTAGTTTGTAACCCCATTACAATTGATTCAAGCAAGGATCATCAAAAATGAATTCTAAATAACAATGCTACTACCAGGTAAAAGCAGACTGGTAAAAACATGGTTGGTCTTCACCCATTTTGTTCACCAGAGCTGGTACCCTGTGACTTCTGGGTCTTCCTCAGAGTCTAAATGAAAGACAAACATTTTTAATTGATTGAGAACATCAGTGCGGCAGCAAAAACAACATAACTACTTTTACTACTTTAACCAAATGATGCATTTGGTTTTGTCCATGATAATTTGATAGGGTGTTCCTCTTATTATGATTTAGTAAGATATAGATATTAACAATGTATTTCTGCTATAAGTAACTCACATTGTAAGATAAGTCCCAAGTGTGAGATGATTTATCACTAGCCTGGACTTAAATCAAAACTCATTGTCATTGGAAGCAATGTTGAGGGGAAGGAGTCAGGGGAAATAATCTCAACTATTGAAGAGACCTAATCAGAATGTGTATAAATTTTAATTAGAAAGAGAAGGACAAAAAATGATATTTTGATTGACAATTGGAAAAATTAAATATCAACCATATGTTAGGTGATATAGTGGGATGTGGTTAACTTTATGGTACAATGAAGGTATACAGAGAATATTTTCGTTTTTAGGAGATGCACACTGAAGTGTTTGGAAGCCAACAAAAAAACATGGCAAATGATGATAATTGATGAATTGTGGTGAAGGATACGCAAGAGTCTTTTGTACTACTCTTTCGACTTTCGTGTAGATTTGAAAATCTTCAAACTAAAAAGGAGGGGGCCGGGGCTATAGCTCAGAAGCACAGCACTGCCTGGCAAGCATGACATCCTGAGTTCGGTTTCTGAATAGATAAAGAAAAAAAGTTGTGGAGAAACTACCTTAAATCATGTGGTAATTAAGATAATATTATTGGCTCCATGCTACTTGGACTGCTGTGTTAACATTGCTAGGCTGTTGGTTTGTCTGTGGGTTGACGCAGACGGTTTTAGTTTGTGGAATGGGTCTGTACAGCACTTGATTTGTCTTTTAACAGGTGCCCTGGAGCACTATGTTAGCTGCCTGGACCTGGTAAACAAGAAGCTACCTTACGGCCTTGCTCAGATAGGAGTGTGTTTTCATCCTGTTCCTGACACCAAACAGATACCTAATGGTGTTAAAAGGTATAAAATGTGGCGAATAACCTGGCCTTGTACTTAAAGAGTTAAGAATCAGCCCTTTTAGGATAGATTTTACAGTTTTCAGATATGCTAACTGTAATATATTTGCTATCTAAAGAATTGGTGAGAAGACGGAAGCTTCGTTGGTATGGTTTACTTCTTCACGGACCTCGAGCCAGTGGCTTGATTTCTGGTTGCATCATCGACTGCTGTGGTGGAGAAAGGTACTCTCATGAACTGAGTAGTTAACACACAAGTTTTCTTAATGTGTCGAAGGTAACGCTCTTGTATTATAAATGAAATTTGATTTGATACAGCTCTGTCATATTTGTAAAGCGATAGCTATAGTAAATCAACAAATACAAGTTAAAAGCATCATAATGATTTTAATTGTTCCAAACAACAGGGTTACTTTATTTATTTATTTATTTGGTACAGGGGATGGAACTCACGACCTTGTGCTTGCAAGGCAGGCACTTAAGCCACTGAGCTACATCCCCGGCCCCGGGGTTACTTTAGTGAAGACATTTGTTGTGCTCAGATACTTTTGTTCACAAGCCTTTACATTCAGAGTTCTAACTCCTCACCAGGCATTTTGGCTAATTCGAAGTTTGACTCTTGCCTACTTTTACAACTTTAGATGTTGGTTCCTTCCTCTGTGAACTTTCCATTTTAGTCAAAATGGTTATGTGATTTAAAATCAAGCGTTCGTATATGCTTAGAAGAGTTAAAGTAAGCATTTTTGTACTGCTGGTATCCTACCTTTTCCCAACTCTTTTTTTTTTTTTTTTTTCTTTAGTACTGGGGATTAAACCCAAGGCCTTTGCCCTGGGGAATATTTCCAGCCCATTTTAAAAATTTTTTGAGACCCAGTGTTGCTAAGTTGCCCAGGCTGGTACCAAACTTGTTATCTTCCTGCCTCGGCCTCCCAGAGTGCTGGGACTGCAGGCGTGTGCCATCACACTGCTTCCCAACTCTTAAAAATCCCCAAACTCCCAATTAAACTAAATGGAAAAATCACAAATTACCAAACACTTCACCGAAGGTAACCATTCTAAAGAAAGATACCTTGTTTACCCTATTTAGTTCATGATTAACGTCTCCTCTTATCAATGACCACAAAAAGGCTAGATGGCATCAATAGTTTTTTAAATAGTTTCTTAAGACAAAAAACAGTATGTTTAATAGTATACTCGTACATAATTAAATTTCTCAGTTTTTATTTGACACTTGACTAGTTGCTTAGAAATCTTAGAAATGATTACAAGATGTGAGGTAAGTTAGTGTTTATTTTAAGGAGGTTTACGACAAGTTTTCTTTTCCAGTTTGCCATGAGTCCATCTAACTTCAGCAGTAGCGATTGTCAGGATGAAGAGGGACGAAGAGGAAACAGACTGTACTACAGCTTTCCCTGGGGAAAGGAGCCAATAGAAGCGATTTGGAATCTAGGCGACAAAGAACTCTTACACGTGTATCCTGGAGATGTGTCTAAATTACATGTATGTTTTACTTTGAGCTTCTGTGTTGTTTACCCAGATTATCTGTGTTCATGTCTGAACTAGTACACAATAATCACAGGCAAGGAGTCCCTGACCCCGCAATACCGTGATATAGCTTTGTCAGGTGACACGGTGCCATCATCAAAGCCAGGAGAGTAACAGCTGTCCTCGTCTACTGCTCATTCCACAGTGTCCTTCAGATTTAACTGGTTACCTCAATAATGCCCTTTGTAAGTCTAGTACCCAGTCAGTACCATATATTTCATGCAGTTGTCATTTCATTAGTCTCCTTCAAGTGAACACTTCCTACTTTGCCATAATCTTGATATGGGTGACAAGTGCAGGCTTGTTACTTTGTAGGATACCTCTTGTGAAGGATTGGTTCTTCTCCTTGTGGCTTCTGTATTTTTCTGGGAACAGCAGAGAAACAGTTCTGCTCTCATCTCAGTGCATCATTAAGAATCATAGGTATCAGTGCCTTCTTGAAAATGTTGACACTGATACTTATGCTTTTCTTTTTTTTTCTTTCTTTTTTTTTTTTTTTTTTTTGTAACAGGGATTGAACTCACAGCCTTACACTTGCCAAGCAGGTACTTGTGCCACTGAGCTAAATCTCCTGCCCCAACACTGACTACTTGGTAACACAGTGTCTATTAGGCTTTTCTGATATAAAGCTGATTAAGACATCTTTTGTGAGCAGATACTTTAAAAGACTATGCACATAACCTCTTTGTCACCAGATTTTAATTTCCAGTTGGGGACTCCAGTGATGATTCTTGCCCAAATGAATTATTGTGTTTGTGGCTTTGTTTTAGTTTTTCAGTAATACTATCATTCCTTCTAGATTTATCGGTTAGCACCATGTTCCTGGGTAGGGATTTCCCTTCTTCCCCATTTGTTTATTTTTTATGTTGCTATGGACTCTCAGATTCCTGTTTTTTTCCATAGGATTATAATCTGTTACTGTAATTATCTCTTCTGATACTCAAATTGGCCTAGACTTGGCCAGTATCCTTTTCACATACGTTCATTATTCTCTGTACTAGTAATTCAGTAATTTGTTTTATACACACATACATGTGCACAGAGGTAAATCTCATGGCCCTTACACTGAGCTGCATCCCCAGCCTTCTTTTTTATTTTGAGACAGGATCTTACTAGTCACCAAGGCAGGTCTTGAACTTGCAGTCTACCTGCTTCAGCTCCTAGAGTACTGGAATTACAGACATACCTCACCACCACACCCAGCGGACTCCTTACTTTTTATAAGAATAAACTGTTAAAAGATCATCTAATATGTTCTTGACCTAGGTGTAGAACCAGCCATTTCTGCAAGGACCATTGGTTCCTACTAACGGAAACTTTATTCGTAAACTGCAGTGGCTGTGAAGTGTACTCCTTTTAACCAGATAGCACTGTTTCGAGGCCCTCTCATGGACACAACTCTGACGTGCTATACATGTCTACAAATATTTACACACACTTTTATTTTGGTTGTGGTGGTACTAGGCATTGAACCCAGGGCCTTCGCATATATTCCCCACATATGTGATGGGGTGTTTAAGACAGACTGTTGCTATGTAGTTCTAACTGTCCTTGAATTCACTATGTAGCCCAAACTGGCCTTGACCTTGCAGTGATCCTCCTGCCTCAGCCTCCTGAGTGCTGGGATTACAGGTGTGTAACAACATATCTGGCTCCCCACTGGCTTTTTTTTTAGACAAGGTCTTGCTAAATTGCCCAGGTTGGGCCTGAGTTTGTAGTCCCTCTGCCTCAGTTTCCCCGAGTACTGGCATTGCAAGTGTCAGCCACCATACCTAGCTGCTTTTCATTTATTGTACACAGCCAGTGTCTCTGTCATGCTTTGGCAAAGATAGCCCCGCCTCACGCTTTGCATGTTGTCACACCCTCACACTTTGGATGGAGGCTTTTGGCCCAGGGGAAAGAAGGAAGAGAGACCAGTTTGAAAACTTCCTCCTGGACATGGTGTTCCCCACAACCTCCTTTTCCTAACTGTTCCACTAGACCACAGGAAAGGAGGAAAGGCAGGTAGAAAGCTTATCTCTGGACTTAGCCTTTCTCTCCCAGTCACACTGGCCAGAAGTTCAACCCTGGACTTCCCAGGCTAGCAGTTCCTGCCCCTGATCAGAAGCTCACAGCCGGCAAGAGGGCACAAACAGAAGCACAACAGTGCCTCATTTAAAGTAAAACAGTTTTCAAAAATTTGAGCAGGAACCTTGCCTAAAACTACATATTTGGAGAGGTGGATTAGTGCTCTGCTGCCCAAGTGGTTCCAGATTTGACTATATAGATTATTTGATTTTCATAGATGGGGTTGTTTTTTTTTAATAGATGGTGTTTTTAGTATACTTTTTTTGGGTTTGGGAGTTTTTTGTTTTTGTTTTTTGTGACAAGGTCTCACTGTGCAGTTCACGCTGACCTTGTGCTCATTTTATAGCCCAGGCTGGTCTCGAACTCACAGTGATCCTCCTGCCTCAGCCTCCTGAACGCTGGGATTATAGGCATGCGCCACAACCGGAAAATTTTGGGTTGTTTTTTTTTTTTTGTACTGGGACTCAAACTCAAGACTTGCACTTGGCAGGTAGGCTGTGAGCTAAATCTCCAGCCCTTAATGTACTGTTTTACGGCTAACACAGTCTTCCACAAGCACTTAAAACTTGAAAATACTGTAATAAGGAAAACACTAAATTGAATATTCCTTATCTTCAATGTTTGAGTAGAAATGTTTTGAATTTATGAATTTTCAGATTTTGGAATATTTGCATACAAATAATGAGATATCTTAGGGATAGGACTTGAGTCTAAACACCAGTTTGTATTGGTTTTTGGTGTTCCTGTGTTTTGACTTCCACCGACTGCATGAGGTCAGGGTGGAATTTTCCACCTGTGGTGTCATGTCCATGCTCAAAGTTTCAGATTTAGAAGATTATGGATTTTCAGCTCAGGAATGCTCAATTTATAGTTCATACACAGTGAATACAAAGTAGATTAACTTACAAATATGAGCAAAAAAAACCCAATGAATTTGTAATTTTGTATTCTGATTGGCCAGATCTAAAATGTGCAAACTTAAGGAAGTTGTGTTGATTAAATGCTACTTTATTTTGTTCTCTCTGTGAAGGGCCGAGATGGGCGGAAACTGGTGGTTCCTTCTGTTATATCTGTGAGCGGGGATCTAGACCGAGGCATGCTGGCTTACCTCTACGATTCTTTCCAGCTCACAGAGAACTCTTTTACAAGAAAGAAAAGTCTTCCTAGAAAGGTGCTTTTGATATTTCAGAGATAAACTGGCAAATTAAATATATGGCTGGGGTTTCCCCCTCTTTCTTATGTTAATTGTGCTCCCCTTTTTTCCATAATTGCCCTAGGTACTTAAACTTCACCCCTGTTTAGCCCCTATTAAAGTTGCTTTGGATGTGGGAAGAGGTCCAGCCGTGGAACTGAGACAGGTGGGTGAGAGGGTTAAGTACATAGCTACAGTCGCAACACTTTTGGAGGCTGAGGCAAGAGGGTCACAAGTTCAAGTACTGCCTGTGCAAGTTAGCAAGACCTTGTTCCAAATGAAAAATAAAAGCAACTTCCGGAGGCTGAGGCAGGGGGATCATTGTGGGCCAGAGGCCAGCCTGGACTACAAAGTGAGCTCAAGGCCAGCCTGGACTGCAAAGCGAGACAGTCTCAAAAAGACAGGAGAAAAAAAAGCAGCTGGGATGTAGCTCAGTCGTAGAGCACCTTTGGGTTTGATGCTCAGTACCACCAAATAATAACTTTATATATGACCATCACTAAGTAAACTTGTTAATTTGCCATTTAAATTTTTATTCTGATTAATCTGCTTTTTAACATAATTTAAATAATGGAACTATGGATAAGTGCTATGTAATTATAGATAGGTTGAAGTATAATATGTTAAGCTGAATACAATTCAGTGGATTTTGGTGTTAAAAGTTATCTCTACTCAATTTCTCTCTCTCTTTTTTTTTTTTCCCTTTGGTACTGGGGATCAAATTCACACTCTCGCACTTACCAGGTAGGTGCTGTGCCCCTGAGCTATATCCCTGGCTCTCAATTTCATTTGAATGTATTTACATAGTTTTACTATTAAAATGTTTGTTCAGATGTCTGGTGACTTTTCCCTTTGCCTCTTAATTTAAACTTTGATGTTTGTTTCAGTACTGGAGGTCAAACCCACCACTAAGCTACATCCTTACCCCCCACACACATCCTCCTTTTTGAAACAGTGTCACTAAATTGCCTAGGGGAAGCAATTTTTACTTTTTTTTTTTTTTTTTTTTTTTTTGAGACAGTCTCGCTGTGTTGTTTAGGCTGGCCTGAAGCTCACAGCAATCCTTCTACAATCCTTCTGCCTCGGCCTCCTGAGTGCTAGGATTACAGGTGTGTGCCACCACACCTGGCAATTTTGTTGTCTTGTCAATCTGGTCTAATTATTAAAAATTTGAGAAAAGCCAGGGAGGTGGTTTCCACAGCAGTTGTTGGGCCTGAGTAAGAACGCTAATGCCTTGGAGTGCCCCAGCTCTCCCTGGCTCCTGGGAAGGTGGTGACAACAGACTGAGCACAGAGACCATGGCTTGGTCGCCCTGCTCCCCGGGCTGCAGCCGGCTCTTCCATACATTTGAGCCAGCAAGTTTCTAGTTGGGAGAAGCAGAGCTGTAACTCAGTCACCACCACCAAAGAAGGGATGTGGGGCAATATCCAGAGTCACTTCCGGTCATCACAAGGCGCAGAGGTGGGGTTGCCACAGGCATCTGATGGTGGCCGGGAGCGCTGCTGAGCTTCCTGGGTCCGCAGTGCAGAGCGCGAGACGGCTGAGGGACTGCAGCGCAGGGCCGTCCGCTCGCGTTCCGGGTTCCGGGACTGCAGAGGTAGCCCGGGCCTGGGTGTGCCGGGCAGGTGCTCTCACCTCCGAGCTTTGTCCCCACCCTACAGTGGGCAGAGTGAATTTTGCTGTGATGTTGCTTTTTAAAAATTAAGATTTCTGTGTCTGTCGTTTATGTATTACTACTTTAGTATTTTCAGTCAGGCTTATGTCCCCAGCAGTCCACTGAAACTAATCCGTCTTTCTCTGGAAAGGCTGATTCTGGAGTTGGTTTCTCCAGAAAGACTGTTACATAGTTAGTTTCTGGGATACAGTGCAGTTGGATTTTTTCGTACATTGTTTTGTTTTGTTTTTGAGACAGAGTCTTGCTAGGTATTCTAGGCTGGTCCTGAACTCACTATGTTGCCTAGACTGGCCTCAAATTCATAAAGATGCCCCTGCCGCAGCCTGCAGAGTACTGAGCGTATGTGTGCACGCCACGCCTAGCCCCCTACGTGTCCCTTTGCCGCCCCTTCCTCCCGCTCCAGACACGGCCATGTAACCCGTGAGCTCAGTTTTCATCTCTCACATGAGTTTGGAGTTCATACACATCTTTGAAGCCAGTTTTTTTTTTTTAGTGGAATCTGTTTTGGGTAGTTTGTGTTTTGAATGATTGTGACAAAATTTCTTGTTTAGTATAAAAATATCTAGAAGATTCACAATACTCAGTTGGCGGTGATTAATTTATAAAGTATACAAGTATAAACTATAAACACTAGTATTGCATAACTAAAGGGATTTATGCTCATTTTAGAGATTGAAAAGGATGATTTGTAAACCAGGCATGTGACACATACCTGTAATTCTAGCTACTTGGAAGCCTGAGGCAGGAGGATTGTGACACGTGAGGCCAGGCTGTGCAGCTGAGTGAGACCCTGTCTCAGTATAAGAAAGTAAAACGGGCTGGGCTACAGCTGAGTGCGACTATTGGGATTCTGTCCCCAGCCAGTCAGTCAGTTGGTAAACAAACAAGTGATTTGTGTTTTCACAAAAATGGGACACAAGATACTATTGGAAGGTTTTTGTATTTTTCTCCAGGTTTGTCAAGGGCTATTTAATGAATTACTAGAAAATGGAATCTCTGTGTGGCCTGGTTATTTGGAAACTGTACAATCCTCACTGGAGCAACTGTATTCAAAGTAAGATAAATTATCTTTCTAGTCATTAAAAATGTATTTTATTCACTGTTTGATTGTATATATTTCTTAAGTTTATGATAACAAATAAATCTCTTAAATATATATGAAATATATTTAAAATGATTCCTCACTTTTCCTTTTACAGAGTCCTGTGCCCTTAATTAATTGTTATAGCACAAAACAATGCCTAGCAGATACGTTTGAGTACATGCTGTGTGCAGTCCCAAGGCATAATGCCATGAGGTAACCCACGTTTATTCACCAGGATGAGGTTAGGTACAGAGATGCCCTTGGTGAATCAGGACTGAAGGAACATGATCCGAATACCTTTTCCTTCGGTTTGTTCTGAGACTGAGCAAAAGTCTGCCTCGGAGGGCAGAGAGCTCAGCTCGGTGACTGGTGTCGCCGTTCCCGACTGCTCTGGGCTGAAATTGGCTGCTACTTACTGCTCATCCCTGTCTTGGAAGTTCCGCACCCAGACTCTGAAATGCTCTAAACTCTGAAACCCTCCCACGACGGGGTGTAGTCAAAGTACAGGCGCACAACGACTTACCTTCAGGCAGTGTGTGTAAGGCGTAGGTGGAAGATGGCAGAGCCAGGTGTGGCGCGCATCTGTATCCCAGCAGGGAAGCCGGAGGCAGAACTGCTGCAAGGCCAAGGCTGCCTGGGCTGTGTAGTGAGTTCAGGGCAGTCGGAATTGTTTTATTTTTGAGACAGGGTCTGGCTATGCAGCTCAGAGTATCTCTAAATTCATTCCAAGCCACATTGCTTTTTGCAGACATTACCTAAGATAAGGTCGCTAATATCTTTTGTCTGGATAATTGAAATAATCTATTTGTCTCTGTCTCTAATCTTGCTTGTGTGCTATATCATCAATTTTTTTTAAACAAAGTAATTGTTTATTTTTATTTTTCTAAAACCTTTTGTGTTGAATATATGCCTTCTGGGTAGAAGTCTGAAGCTTTTTATTTTGCTCTTCAATTCTAGTAACTTGTAATAGTAACTTGCTAAAATATACTTTCCAGACAATGTCTACAGAAAAATACTGTTTTATGTTTTTTTGTTTGTTTTAATACTGTGGATCAAACCCAGCGGCTGTCTCTACCACTGCATCCCCATTTTATTTAGAAACAGTCTCGCTGAGGCAAGACTGGAACTTACAGTCCTCCTGCCTCAGCCCCCTTAACTGCTAGGATTGCAGGCATGAGCTACCACATGCAGCTAAAAAATATGCCTCTACGTATAAAAATAAAGTATATATAAATGAAGGGGTAGGACTTAAGCTTTCTAGTCTTCACAGGGTCTAAAATCTTATCCTTTGACATAATCAAATTTTATTCTTTTTATTGTTCCGGTTTTGTTGTCTGAAGATATTTGTATTGAAATATTTATTAAGCATCTATTATATCTTTTGCACTTTGACATGATAGTGAATGAACATGACAGGAAGCTTATAGTCTTCCAGTGGGATAAAAAAAAGACAATAAAACCTAAATAGATAAAGCCGGGCATGGTGGCACACGCTTGTAATCCCAGCGCTCAGGAGGCTGAGGCTGGAGGATCATTGAGGTTCGAGACCAGCCTGAACCGCATAGTGAGACCCTGTCTCAAGAAGACAAAAAACAAACAAACAAAAAGCCTAAATAGATAAAATGGAACATTTAATGAGGTAATAAGACTTGGTAGGCAGAAAGACCAGTGATTGCTAAACTAGAAATTGTAAGCTGGCATACACTGAGTAAGAAATAATGCGTGAGTTTGGTGAAATTTGTTGTATGCCGGATCTTTATTGTAATACTGTTATTTACCCTAAAAAGAAGTGTTCTTACATTCCAGTCTGGGTTCCAAAAGACTGACGCTATTATGAGGGTCATACGTAACACCACACTAAGTGATATATTGAGATAAAAGGCTTATTTATTTCTCAGGCTTAATTTCTTTTATGACTTTCTAGTTATGCATTGTTAGAAACTCCAGAAATTTTACTTTGAACGTAATTCAGAAGCAAAATATGTTGAGTATTTTAATCCAGTTCTCAAGCCCTGACTTGGAGTTCGTGATTGAAAGTGACCCAGACCCTGAGGCAGGGAGGGCTGGGAGTGTGGAGGTTGACACTTGCCACTCGTGCTCATGTGCTTTTGTGAAACTCCTTTTTTCTTAGATATGATGAGATGAGTGTCCTCTTCACCATTGTGATTACTGAAACTACTTTGGAGAATGGATTGATACAGCTGAGAAGTAGAGATACCACAATGAAGGAAATGATGCATATATCAAAATTAAAAGACTTTTTAATTAAGTATATATCATCAGCTAAGAATGTATAGTTTTCATATTTATATAATAAACATTCTCCTTCGCTAATTTGTCATATGTTGATTTAGTTTCTTTGGGTTTTTGTTTTTTTGTTTTCAGCTCTTTTACACTTAAGAAGTAGACATTTTTGGTACTTTCTTTGATTCATTTTTTTCATTATGCTTTTGATGTATTCCACTGCATCCAAGGATATGTTGAACTACAAGAAACAAAAATCCTGCTTCACTGGATTAAGTGAATTGGGGTTTGCTTTTCTTGTGTAACACAAAATTCGAGGGAGAGACTGTCCCAAACGGGATGACTGTTTATTCTCTAGTTAGGGACCCAGGCACCTTATCTCTGTTGTACTATCTTTCTGTTCCCCAAGTATGTTGACTTATCTTTCTCATGGTCACAGGTAGCTGCTGTATTTCCAGCCTTTTCCACCTAATTAGGAGGAAAGTCAAAGAGAGAAGGGTTCTTCCCACTTCCATTAGGAAAGTAAAAGCTTTCCCTAAATATTACAATCAAAAGACTTCTTTACATCTCATTGATCAGGAGTGGGTCGCATCATAATTCTTAGACCACTCTCTAATGAGAGTATCCTGATTTAGATAAAATATAATTCATCTCTTGGAGATATAATACCTTTTCTGAAATGAGTTTTGTTATCAGGATAGAAGAGATCTTCAAGGAATCTACCATGTTTATACTGTCAACTGTCAAAAATCCTAAAACGAAACCCTTAAATATTAGAACAGTTGTTGATTAAAAATGACTAGAAAATGTGTAATCTAAGTAGTGAAATTTATTTCATATCTGATTTTCTTGTTTTTTTTTTCTTTTTTTTTTGAAACAAGATCTCCCCATGTAATTCAGGCTGGCCTTAAACTCCTTTGTGTAGCCAGGCTGGCCTTAAACTTGCAGTGATCCTCCTGCCTCAGCTTCCCAAGTGCTGGAATTATGGGTATGCACCGCCACACCCAGCTTCATGTCTGATTCTGGTAAATTAATTAACTTGCAGGATCTCTTTCTCTCTCTTCGTCCCTTCCCCGTCTCCTCCCTCCCTCTCTCTGTTTCTTTGTCTCAACTGGTTATTTATTTTGGAATGTTCCACTCTCTAGATTTTGTTCATGGCATCTTTATGGTTTGGTTTTACCTGTGCCTCTCTATATATTTCCTGTACATTCAATATTGAATCCAGAGATTTGGCTGGGTTCAAATTCCCTTTTGAGGAGATGACAGTGTTTCATAGGCAGTTGTATTCTTTATCAGGGGGCCTTAATGTTTGATTATTTCTTTTTGGGGGTTGCTGGCAACCATCAATCAATACCTAGATTGATCAGTTTATTAAATTTGCAAAAATAGTGATATTCTAAAAAATAAACATAAAATATGGTGATATTCTATATGTGCTGTCTTCGTTTGTTAGTGACAGTACTTCTACAAAGTAGGACTTGCCACCTCCCGTGTACTTACCTAAAGGTACAAAACGGGAGCAGTGCAGGGTCTGCTGCTTTGCAGTGAGGGTTCCTGCGGGTGCTCATCT
Organism: Dolichotis patagonum; assembly: GCA_004027295.1. NCBI lineage: Eukaryota > Metazoa > Chordata > Mammalia > Rodentia > Caviidae > Dolichotis > Dolichotis patagonum. The sequence continues at coordinate 17,593 of PVJX010021478.1, read as the reverse complement.
CTTCCCTCTTGGGCTGATAGGAACCTCTTGGGCTCAGAGGCATTTTGACAGCCTTCAGTGGTCTTTGGTGGTACCCTTGCTGACTCCTACCTCCTGGAGAGATTGTATATTTCTGTGTTTCTCCATCGAAACCTGGTTCCTCTTGGAAGCCACACTGGATACGGGATGCTCACTGATCCAAGGGGTCTCTGGAGGCTTTTTTAGGATTCCAAGCTAGGAAATGCATAAGTGCGTGTGTGTGTTTCCCTTCTAAAAAAATATCAAGCATAAATTCACACTAGTACTTTGAATTCAAATTCAGGATTACCCAGGCTTGGGTTGCATATGTTTTAACCGTTTTTGTTTCTGTTTTACAGTTAAAAGCCAGTGCCTCACACATCGCTGGGCAAGCTGTACCTCAGAAACACCCTCCACCATAATCAGTTTGATTAAGATAAATTCATGTGTAATAAATTTGCCTATTTTAAATGCATGAATTGAGGTTTTGTTTTGGGGTTTTGGGGGTTTTAAGATAGTTCTTGCTTTGTAATTCAGGTTGGCCTTGAACTCACTGTGTGTCCCTGGCTGGCCTAGAACTCGTAGTGCTCCTCTTGCCTCAGCCTCCCAAGGGCTAGAACTATAGGTGTGAGCCACCATGCCTGGAAAATTGATCAGTTTTGACAAGTACATAACCACTACCAAAATGACAGCATAGAAATTTTCCATCATCCCAAAATGTCCCTTTGTGCCTTCTTAGGACAGTTAGATTTACCTGAGAGCTGCAAACCTAACAATAGTTTTGACAACATTTCTTTCCAACTCAACTGTTTGCATTTATGTGTGTACATATGTATTTGTATGTTTGTTTGTTTTGGTTTTGTGAGACAGAATCTCTATGTAATTCAGACTGGCCTTGGACTCTCTGGGTAGCTTGGGTTGACCTTGAGCTTGCAGCAGTCCTCCTGCCTCAGCTTCCCAGTTGCTGGGATTACAGGCACGCACCACCTATCCCAGCTTCCAACTGCTTTTAATAAATTTGTTACCCTAAATATTTTTTACAAAATAAAACTTTATTTACAAAGAAATTTTTCTTAATTTTGTATTATTTTGAAGGTAGTAAAATACAACAGAACAAAACAGAGCAAAGCCAATTGAGACACTATAGTGAAATTGGTACAGAACCTCACAGCAAGTTACCGGGATAACAGTAATAGGTACCGTAGTATATCTTATTATCTTCACAGTAGTTGTTCTTTCAATCAGGTATAGCAAAATCAAAGGAAATACAGAACATTATAGAACTTAGCAAAACAATATTGAATAGAGCAATACCATTAATCAGGACAAAGCAAAACAGTGATAACAATATTTGCCTTCAAAGAGATGGTAAAAGGAAATCCCCCTTATTTGCTATACTGCATATGGTCAACTTCCCAAGAGACGCTCAGACTTCTGGCTCCCACTTGCTAACGGGGATGGGGGGATGGGGCGATGGGGGCGATGTGTGATTCTCAGCCCGGGTGCCAGTAGGTTCACAGCTGCTTACCAGGGCGGCGAGCTGGTTGCTTGGTTTCCCAGCACCCTAAGTTCCATCATGGCGAGGATCTCGGGAGACGCTGCTGGTTCTTGCCCTTGGGCGGCCACGGCTTGCCAGACCACAGCCACTTACCGGGACGGCAGGCCTTACAAAGAAATTTTGTAAAATTTATTTTATTTCTCTCGCTATTATACAATACAGATACACTTCAGAAGATGTTGTTACAAACAAACAGTCCATGAAAGCTCATTGATTGAGCTGTAAGAATGTCCTTGAAGACATCTGTCTCCTATTTTTAGTATGTCCTCATGAGGAAGCATACAAATCTCTCCATTTTATCATGGATTGTTGTATTTCTTCTGAATAAGGGGTCTGTTAATACATGTATTATAGCCAGCCCTCTGTATACACAGGTTAAATCGCATAGGTTGGTTCAACTAAGCACAAACCAAAAAAACTCAGAAAAAATTTGCATCTGGGGCTGGGGATTTAGCTCAACAGCATAAGTGCTGCCTGGCAGGTTTAATCCCTGGTGCCAAAAGAAAACTACTAAATGCAGACTTTTTTTCGTGTAACTTCCTAAATAATGTAACCATTTACAAGCAATTAAGTTGTATTATGTAAATACTCCAGAAATAATCTGAGGTATACAGGAGGAGCCAGGTGTGGTGGCTCACACCTGTAATCTTAGTACTCAGGAGGCTGAGACAGGAGGATGCTTTGGGTTTGAGGCCAGCCTGGGCTGCATAATGAGTTCAGGGTCAGCCTAAACTACAAAGTAAGACCCTGTCTTTAAAACAATGAAAAAAATGCACAAGAGAATTACGTAGTTCCTATGTAACTACCATGATGTTTACGCATCTGGAGTTTGGCGTCTGAGGGAAGTGCTGGAGCCCCCCACGGTATCCCCATGGTACCGAGGGTCAGCCATATATGTGTGTTCACATGCGGAAACTTTGAGCACCTAGGTTTAGGCGTCGGGAGTATTTCAGCGAACAAAAGAAACAAGCGCTTATGCTGGGGGGGGGCAGGCAGCGAGGCGGTCAGGGCATGCGCAGCACAGCGCCAGCCCGCTGCAGGTGGCGCTGTGGAGGAAGCAGAGAGGATGGGTCCGATGGCGGCTAGGGTTAGGCGCCCTTCCCGGTGGCCGTGCGAGAGCTCTGAGGAGGCGCTGGTGTGGCCTGGGGCAGCACTGGGCGGAGGGGCTGGCACGTGCTAAGCCCTTCCTCAGAAAGGCGGGGTGACCTAGGCGCAGGAAGGCTGGGCTATGGGCACAGTGGAGACGGGCGATGCGATCGCAGGGACAGCAGCGCCCTTAGCATCACAGGGGCCGTAGTGAGGTCTGGAAGCAGAGAAGGAACGGAAGAGAGGCAGGGGAGCCGTGAAGGGACGCTGACAGTAGCCCTGTGTCAGCCTTCCTTCCCCACAGTGACGGATACCTGAGAATCCGCTTGGAGGGGCAAAGCCGCATTCTGGCCTACAGTTTCCCAGTCAGCGGGCCAAAGCGCCCAGGCCCACGGCAAGGCCGAGGGGCATGGGAAAGTGTGGCGGGCAGCGCAGCTCCCCTCGTCTTGGACAGAGAAAGGAGGGGGGCATAGATAACCTGTTTCCTCCAGTAGGCCGCGCCCCCAGCACCATCAGCTGGAGATCAAACTGTTAGCACAGGTCTTTGAGGGACATTGAAGACCCCCAAGCCATTAACAGCCTAGGTAATACTGGCCAGGACAAAAGAGATGACGCCTTTTTTTTTAAATTTGAGATAGGGTCTCATTAAATTGCCCAGATTGGGTTTGAACTTGCAGCCCCCCAGCCTCAGCCCGCAGAGTGCTAGGATGACATGCGTGCACCTCCACACCTCGCTGCAGTACCCTTCTTGAACCTGGTAAGAGGGACACCTGCCCAGAACCCGTACTTGACAGGGTCATGCTCCGCCCTTTCCAACTCCGGTATTCAATTCTTCTATAAATTTAAGAACCACTGGAGAGCTCGGCGTCTGGTAGTGTGTACTGGCAGCAGATCAGAGGTAAGCAACTAGGCCATTTCCCTCCAGGGCAGTGAAGGAGAAAGGAGGCGGCATCACAAATCCGCCGTGGAGCTGTGGCCACGCCTCTAGTGGGGGCCCTTGGGGAGCAGCAGCACTGGAAGGCAGCAGCCCCCCTAGGTAGTGACGCCCCAGCCCAGGGCGCAGAGGAGGAGGCTAAGTGGGAGAGGCAGCTCGCAACACACTCGAGTTGCAAGGATTGCTGCCTGCCCTGGTGCGACCCTGCAGGCCCCGCCTTCCCTGCGTCTTTATTGGATTATTGGTCATTTCCGTAATGATTAAAAAGATCATTATGGAAGTTTGTGCTGTATCTGAGACCTGAGTTCCACGTATTTCTCATATTCTTACGGCTTACCTTAGGATTTTCTGTTCTCTAATCAAATGTTCATCTGGATTGTGAGTCAGACATAGGAAAGCCTCTTCAAAAAATGTCTTTAAATCCTCCCTATTTCTTTCAGTACTTCTGTAGCTTCATTTTTAGAGATTTTAATATTTGATCTATCTGAATTAATTTTGTTATGAGGGATAATATAAGGGTCCAACTTTCTTTTAAAATGTGGTTCTCAAAATTTTATAGTATGCTGAATAATCCATGGATTTAAAATACTGTGTTTCTCTTGTGCTAAAGTACTGTATGTATTTAGATCTGTGTTTGGACTTCCAGTCCTGGTCCATTGTTCTACTTGTCTAGTCACACGCCAAAGCTGCACTTTATAGCATTGTTCCAAATTTTATACAACTCTCGTTTGTGTACTGGTATGCATTTTGGATTCCATATACAGTAAAATTTTGGATTGCAAGTAACTTGTTCTGCATGTGTTCTGAAAGATGAGCAAACATTTCTAATAAATTTTAACCTAACGAGCAGTGTCTTGCAATAGGAGCAGCCATGTGACACTGAATGTCACATGATCACGGCTGGGCCAATGGCTGTCTCTCGCTGTCTCACTCTCTTGCTCCCCTCTTGCTGCAGGATTGTGAGTGACTGTCCCAACAGCAAGAGGTTATGGAGGAGACTGCGTGTGCAGAGAAGGGGAAAAGGCAGCGAATCCCTCACTTCGCACACAATTAGGGAGATGTCTTAGTTATTTCTCACATTGCTAAGACAAAATACCTGACACAAGGGAGGAAAGGTTTATTTAGCTCAGTCAGTAGAGGTTTTAGTCCATAGTAAAGTGGACATAGTGGACATAGTAAAGTGAGTCCTTGGCCCAAGGCAGGGTGGCATGGCAGAGGGCATCGCAGAGGAGAAACAGTCCATGACATGGCAGGGAGGCAGAAGGCAGCGAGCCGCAAGCAACAGCAGCAGCAGAAGCCGCGGTGAAGCTGTGAAGCAGCAGCAGTCTCCTTCCTGTGCCTTCTATTGCATCCACGCTACTCATCCTGGGCGCTGCCACCCACACCCAGAGTGGGGCACCTTAATTCCAGCATCGCGTCCTAGATCCAGCCAGCTCCAAAAGGGCCCAGTGTTTAGTGCATGAGGCTTTGGGGGGACATCCAGATACAAGCCAGAAAGGGAGATACATAACATGTGGGAAACGGTGTAAAATTTTGTAGAAAATAACCACTGAATAAGGCTGCAGCTGTGGGAGTGATGAATCCGTTTAACAACAATGCAGTGTCACATTTCCCTTTCAGTGTTTTGATTTCCCTTTTCTTTTCCTTACACTTCCGGGGTTGAACTCAGGAGTTCTATCACTGAGCTGTATCCCCAGCCCTTTTACTTTGTATTTGGAGACAGTCTTGCTGAGGTTTTCAGACTGGACTTGAACTTGCAATGACCCTCCTGTCTCAGCTGGTCTCTTCCGTGGGTGGCATCATGCCCAGCTCGTGCCTCGTTCCTGATTGATATTTTTGCCTGTATGGCAGATATTTGAATCAGCTCATTTATTTATGAAATGTTTCTCACTACATTGCCCAGGCTGGGTTCAGACCCCTGGACTCACCGTAATCCTTCCACTTCAGCTTTCCAAGCAGCTGCAGCCATGCCACAGGCTCATGCCACCTTGTCCAGCTGACTATTTCTCCTCCTTCCCTTCTTCCCTCCCCCCCATTTCTCCGTCTCTCCCTCCATTCCTTCCTTGTACTGGGGGTGAACCCAAGGCCTTGACACTGCGCTGCATCCCAGCCCCCCCCCTTTTTTTAGAGAGGGTCTCCCTATGTAGCCCAGCCTGGCCTTGAACTCATGGTGATCCTCCTGCCTCAGCCTCCCACGTGCTGGTATTACAGGTGTGCACCACCACACTTGCCTAATTAGCTCTTTTAAGCCACATCATAACTCTCTTCTTTTTGGTGGGATCTGAAACCTAGAAATTATCTCAGCAGCTCAAGCACCTGCCTGACAAGCTCAAGGACTTGAGTTCAATTCCCAGTACAAAAAAAAAAAAACAGAAAGTAAGTAAGAAAAAATTAAAAAAGAAATTAGAATTCCCTTCTGCCAGGGCTATGGGTATGAGTACCTTCCACTGAAGCACGAGCTGGGCACGATGCTACCCACAGGGGTGGGACTTGTGGAGCAGAAGGGAGGTTGTGGCCACGGCACAGAAGGAGGCGCCTGCCACGGCAAAGCTCTGCCTCGCACCATCCGGGCCTTAGTTGCTCAGTGAGGCAGCTGTGGGCTGCAAATCAACAGTAATAGGAGCACAGTAGTTTTCTAGTGTAAGAAAATCTGCAAGCAAAGTATTATAATTAGAAAGTTTAGCAAGGGTGTTGGATACAGAGCACTGTGTATCAACAACATGATATAAAACACATAATTTACCTTAGCATCAAAATATCAGGTGATAGTGCAGGAATAAATCCAAAAAATATACAAGATGTTTACGCAGTAAAACAGTTGCAAGAACTAAAAAACATAAATGCTGAGAGGAGCTATAGTTGTAACTTGGAACACTTGATACTTGATCTACAGATTCAATGCAACATCAGTCAAAAAAGGTAGACAAGTGCCAGGCATGGTGGCACACATCTGTGATCCCAGCACTCAGGAGGCTGAGGCAGGAGAGCTGCTGCAAATTCAAGGCCAGCATAAAGAATTGTGTGTGTGTGTGTGTGTGTGTGTGTATACACTGATTTCTCTGAGTTCACTGATTCTCTGATATCTCTGACTTTGCTAAAGAGAAAGATTTGTGCTGGTAGTGTTCAGACAATTGGATGCAGATGTCTTGTGCTCTGGGTAAATGATTTGGTGACAACAATGTGCAACGTATGTACCATTGTTGCCCCTGACTGACGTGTTTGGAATTTTTTTTTTTTGTCTTTGAAATAAAATGGATTTGAAAAAACTTCAATAAAGAAATTTTTTAAAATGCAACCCAAGTCTTAATCATGGGTCACATCAGGTCACTGCGGTGAGCAACTCGGCAGCACACTTTGCTGACGCCCCACACCCTCACCTCCCATCGCCCCTCGGTCCATTGCGGCCCCTAGATGAGATGGGTTATTTGCACAAGAGGTCTGATCTCAGGCTCTGCTTTCTGGACTAGCCCATGGAGACAGGGGTCAGAAGCCTTCTCAAGGGGTCCTGGGGGATGAAATCCTCCCTGCAGATCAGTGGTGACAAGGACTCCACTGCCAGTAGTAAGAGGGGTGGTGAGAACTCAGCCCGACCTGCCCCTGCAGCGGAGAGGGAAGTGCAAGGAAAAGTGAGGCGCTGGGTTATGCAGCAGTGCCAGCCCCTGACAGGTGGGGACTGAGGGTAATTATGTGGATTGCGCAGTCGCTGGCTTCGGTTAGAAGCTTTGCAAGGGGAAAATGAGAGGCTGTCAATTCGGGGCAGGCTGGGAACCGCAGGGCCTCCTTGGCACTGCTGAACGCCTCGCTGATCTCCCGCAGCCCACGGCCACGCCCGCGCTGAAGGTCGGGCCCAGGGTTTGATTAGAGGCTGGAGCATTCGCGGAGAAGGAGTGGGCGCCCCTGACGGTTCTCTGCTGGCCTCAGGCATGGGAGGGAAGGCGGGGCTGTGGGTCACGGACATTGGGGATTCGAAACACCTGAGTTCTTGAGCCTTCTTGAAGGCGGAAGCAGTGTTCCCACACTGCTAGAGAAGTCTCCCCTTTGTTAGAAGGCCCCACGTAAGACAGATGCTTCACAATACGCTTTTTTTATTGTTGCTCTAGAACACACGTAACTTTTGCCATCCCGAACAATTCAGCGTCGTCAGATACGTGTATGTTGCTCACACCGGTCGCTGCCATCCACCTCTAGGACTTCATCTTCCCAAAAGGAAACTCTGTGGCCCCTCAATTCCCTGCGCCCCCGCCCTGGCAACCAATGTTCTATTTACTTCTTTTATTTTTTTTCCTCCCCCCATTCTATTTACTTCTATTTATTATTCTGCTTCTCTTCTTTAAGACCCATCCCTGTCTGCCCCACAGGTCAATCATAAGGTCTGGTCTCAGTGGAGGCTGCGCAATGAAGGACAGTCCCGGCCATGAGAAGCAACCTGACCTCCCCAAGGGCTGGAGCGGCTCCTGGGAGCCGGGGGTCATCAGGAAGAGGGAGGGGCCGAGTGCTGAGCTGGAGGGTGCAGAGCATAAAACTGGCTCAGGGGAGCGCTGTTTAGGGTCCTGTCTAGCGCGTCCTAAACTCGCTGCTGGTGGCGTCTGGACGCTTGAGCCCAGTGGCCACTGGTCCGGGAGGGCAGGCGCAGTGAGGCAGGAGCTGTGCTGTACATGGGGGAAACCCGGCTGGTGGCACATGTTGAAAGGATGCGATTTTACACATGGCAGATAAAATAAGATATGTGATTCCAATTAACTTTACCTCTTTTTATTAGAGCAACTGGAAAGATGTAGACATGTCTATGTGGTTCACAGCCTATTTCCGGGGGGCAGTGCCAGCCTACAGAAAGTACAGTGGGGACGCCAGAGGAGTCAGCAAAACACGGAGCAGGAGGTGCGAGTCCACTAGGGGAGACAGCTGACTCGTCCTTCAAGTGGACTCAGAGGACTTTGCTAAAGCACTCCAAATGGATCCGGATGGAGACACTAGCATGAGGGAAACTGAAGTGGTGGCTTCCTCCGTCAGTCAGTTATTGGTGGAAGACGCCACCCTGACCCTGGCCCTGGTGCCAATGGCAGTGGCTGAATTCCTGAACAGCAGAGTTAGGTGGTGGCACTTAAATATGGGAAACAAAGCTCGTGTGGTGACTTCAGTGCGTGCTAAGACCAGAGCAGCTGGAATGCATGATGAGGCCTAGGCGATCCCAAGAGTGAGAGAACCTGGCAACCAGTATGGAGCCCGTACTGTCCACACAACCGAAAGGGAGATGGAGAGAAGGGAGGGAGGGAGGGAGGGAGACAGGGAGAGGGAGAGAGAAGGAGGAGGGGGAGGAGGAAGAGGAAGAGGAGGAGGAGGAAAAGGAAGGAAGGAAGAAAAAAAAAGAAAACTCAAAGCAGCTGAATGGACTGGTGTCGGCACTGTAATGGAAAGTCACCAATTCCTGCCGGTTTCCAGATCTGAGTCACTTCTCAAACCCATCGAATGACAGTGATACCAGGTCCTCAATCCTCCACTGACTGCTCCTCTAGCTCATCAGCAGACAAAGTGTATGCGCCGGAGAGAGGAGGCGGCCAGTTCACTGAGGGGTTTTGAGGTCTGTTAGATACAAGGTCTGTGCCGAAGCTGATTCCAAGAGACCCGGATGCCTTTGTAGGGTGGAGTGCAGGGAGCTGGGCGGTGGGCAAAGCTCTGGTCTAAGCTTTTTCTCATGTTGGCTCCAGTACCCAGCAGATCCACCTTAAAGGTCATTTTCCTGGTTCCTGCTTGCACAGTTAGGGTGGGTGCAGAGTTGGCCGAACCCTCCCCTCAGTCCCCTGGCATGTGACCTGTAGGCCATTTCTGTAAGAGGCCATTTCTGTAAGAGGACCAAACTCTTTAAAACTGCCCACCCGTCTCCAGCCAAGATGACAAACCAGAAGCCATCCTAGATTCTGGGGAGAACTCTGGAGACCAGGGTCACCTTCATGGATTCCAGATCTCCACAGCTTCGGAGTTCACCAGTGTGGCCAGTGCAGACACCGGAGGCACCATGACAGACACAGGAGATTCCATCAATCCAGCACCCTGAGCTGCTACGATGGATGATTCCATGTGACCTCTCCTCATGGGACACCGCTCTCAATCTGGCAAATGCGTTCTCTTCAGTTCTTGTCAGGAGGTTTAAAGCAGTTTGAAGTCACAAGAAAAGGACACATAGCTGTCCCCGGTATAGCTGCAACTCTCTCCAACTCGACAATACTATCTAGAGGGACATTGATGGGGGGTACCTGTGTGTGTGTGTGTGTGTGTGTGTGTGTGTGTGAGAGAGAGACTGAGGACCAAATCCAGGGCCTTTGCATTGAGTTACATCTTCAAGCTCTTTAATTTTTAAATTTTGAGACAGTCTCACTAAATTGCTAAATTGCTCATGGTGGGATCAAATTTGCAATCCTGCAAAGTGCTGGTGTTACAGGCATGCACCACCACACCTGCTGGGGGCTGCAAGTTCTGAGTGCGAGTCACACCCCGGCTCTGTCCAGCTGCCCTGCTCCTCAGGCCATCCGACCTGGCAGAGGTATTCGTGATACATCAGCGTGGAGACAGCCAGCACTGACTCATCGGTTCTGCAGCAGTGCCATCTGCCCCAAGGAAAACTTACCATTTGAAGCACAGCTCCTGGCATGCCACTGGGCCCTCCATGAGCCCACATTCCGAGCCCAGGACATCAAGTGACTATGTGACCAGAGATGCCCACTGGCAGTGGAGGATTCCTCGCTCTACTAAGGAAAAGACTGGGTGAAAAACCAATGGTCCACTGCAGAAACGCAGCGGGACATTTAGCACTGGGCCCCCACAGATCCCTTGGGCAGAAGGCGAGGTACATGAGCAGGTGGCACAGACCCCCGTCACCTGCTTGTTTGTCCAAGGCCTTACACCTGTGACTCGCTGGAGGAAACACAGCGAGTTTGGTTTGGTTGACCTGATATTTTGCTGAGATTCACAGACTGACCACTGCTGGACCCAGTCGGGCCAGCCCAGCAGGTGGAAGGAAAGGAGGAACCTTTCCCGCAGGCAGGGCTGAGGCAGCGCCCGGGGAGAGTCCGCTCACACGCCTGGATGTAGTGTGTGGCTCAGAGCGAGGATTCAAGGATGGCCGGAAGGAGCAGGGTCAGGAGATGAGAGAGCAGGAAACGCAGCACAGACAGCCCAGGGGAGCCAGAGGGAAGCGTGGGGACCCTCCTGTCCTTTGTTGTTGCTCACTGGAAAGGCACTTACCAACTGGGTGATAAAACCACCTGTTGGGTGGCTATCAGCCGGCTACCCTGGTGTCATGTGGACCCACGGTGGCGGGGAGGGGGGGACATGTCCAGGGATTCACTGGGGAGGGGACGTCTTTTGACGTTTCCATGTCCAGTGGCAACGGGAAATGGCAAATGCAGCCACCATGGCCTGGCGAGGGCAGGTAATTAGAGGCTCAGTTCCTATGGGGCAAATGATTTGAGTGACCCCAGCCATGCAGATCAGCAGGACTGAGGGTGAAGAGAGTCTAGAAATGGATGATGGGGCCGGAGGGCAGGAAGAACACGCAGGGCCTAAGTCCTTCTTCCATTAACCCGTCGGGGTGAAGTTTTGGGGGGAGATGATGACTGGCACCTTCTGGGATACGCAGTGGCAGAACAGTGTCCCGGGAGGGCATGGGACAGCTGAGAGCAAGGCGGGTGGAAGCACGTGGGTGTCCTCTGGGCACCACCTCTACCCCACCGCAGCCGTGGGGAACAGCCCCGCATGGACTGGGTTCGCTCTGCAATCAGAGCACCACGCTCAGAACGCAAATCCTCTGTGTTCTGTGGTGGCCCAAAGACCGGCCCTTGGCGCACGCGCTTTCTTAGGTAACCCTGAAGCAGCAGGGTGTCGGTTCCTAAGCGTCTCCCCTGTCCAACCTCCAACAAATGTTCCTGAGAGGCACCCTGGACTCGAGACTCGGAAGAGCTTAATGGGATCCAAGTCAGGCCCCCGTGGCCGTGGAGGCCAATCGCATCTCCGGGCTGGCTTTTCCTCCTTCCCTCTCCCTCCTCCCGCCCCTCTCTGCAGCGACCTGGACCGCCTCCCATTGATGAGACTCCCTGTGCCCTGTCCTGGTCTCAGGCTGTGCTTGAGAAGGGAATTAGGTTAATGCGAAGGACAGAGCCAGAGGTGGCCAAGTTGCCAACTTCGTGACATCAAGGCATGGTGGCCTATTAGTGTGTGACCGAGGAAGCAGTGTCACCCCTGGAATAGCTGGTCTCTCCGTGAGTTTCTCTTAAATGTCCTGTCTTCTTCCTGGTCCTCCCCTCGGGTTCATTCTTACCACAGATCTGCGGTGTGGGTATCACCCACCCCACCGCCTTACTAATGAAGACACCAAACGCCAGAGAGGTTAGGACACTTACCCAGAGTCACCAGTCACACAGCACAGGCCTGGGCCTAGATTTAGCTCAGGTTGCTTTCACGCAGGAAACTACCCTGTTACTCTGTGTAATAAATTAATTCCTCCAAATAAAAGTATCAACAGAAAAAGGGAGGAATGATGCTCATGCATGCTGCTCTATGACGGTGAGGTCTTCAAATTGGCCCAGACCTGTGTGTCCCTTCCCACCCTGAAGGGCCATTCTTAGGACTAGCACTTTTGCTTTTATTTGCTAGGACTTAACTCCCAGTTCAGCCACTTAATTAGCTGTGGTGACCTTGTCAAGTGGCTTAACTCATCTATGTTTCCTAACTTGCAAAAGCAAATTAATAGCATTGACCTTGTAGGCAGTCACGATGGAGTCAGTGTCTCAGTGACGATGGCTGTGATTTGGCCAGCTGGAGGTTTATTGTCAGGAATGATTAGGACTGAGGTTCAAGCCACCCCCAAATAAAGAACAGAGCAGAAATATTTTGGTCATTTTTTTGGTTCTCTGGATCCCTAGAAATGTCTCTTCACTTTTATTGAACTTTATTTATAATGTCTACATTGAGAGACTCTAACTAGGAACTATTTTGTCTCCTATAAAAAGTGAGTGACGACACCCCAAAACAAGTTCCTGGAGGTTGTGAAGATGACTGTTTGAGAAAGGGGTCCTGGGATCATCCTGGAGTATCTGGGTGGCCCCTGAATCAGTCTGTCCCCCTCCAGGGTCTCACTACGCCTGAACTCAGCCTCCCAAGTTGTGGACACAAGTGCTCACCACCACACACCTGATCCAGGACCCTAAATTTCAGTAGCAAACGTCCTAAGGACAGAGGGAAGCCAGATGTCGTGGCAGAAGCCTGTAATCCTAGCACCGTGGGCCCCCTAACCAAGACGTTGTCTGATGACAAGATTGGATCCACACAGAATAGCCAGAGGAATAATATCTCCACGTGAAAAACAGAGATTCACCTCGGGTGACCACTGTAGATATTTTGAGTTTTTGTTTTTTATTACCCTGTTTGAGAGTCTCAGTCCATGCTACTTTCAAACTTGCTACATAGCCCAGGCTGGCCTCAAACTCTCAGACTTCCTGCCTCAGCCTCCTGAGTGCTGGGATTATGCTCCACCATGCCTGTTTAGACTTTTTAAAGTGCCAAATGAATTTTCTTTGTGTTCTTGTAAATCACTTTCAAGAACGTGTCTGACACTGATGTGGTTTCTTTACGTGTCAGAAGGTGAGCTCAGAATAGACATAACCCGTTTTACAATCAGGAGAGGCTTCTGAAATACAAAGAGGGGGGAAAAAATCTAGTAAACTTAGGATATGTTTCCAGAAAGTCTCCAAAAAGAAATTCTAGAGCTGAGCGTCCTGACAAAGCCAAATACTAAATGGTTGTTTTGGTTTGGTGTTTTTTTCTTTTTTCCTAGACTGAGGTAAATAATTCATTCGTAAAAGTGATTTAGTACACAGCGACTGCGCCTCCTCGTGGGGACCCCGCATCCCCACCCATCCCTCTTTTCCCCAGGGAGTTTACTGAGAGCTGAGCTATTGGGTACTGCGGCTTTTGGGGCGCACCTGTGCCCCCACCCTTGGCCCAAAGCCCAAGCTCACGGCGGTGTCATGGGGACTGCCTGGCTCTCGTCACCGGCCCCTGCCGCCCAGAGCTGTAGCTCACCTTGCTCTCTGGGGGCCGCTTCTTGGAACATCGGGGTCGCGTAGTGTATCTCCTGGGGGCGCCCTGTGCGGGGCAGAAGACGGCGGTTACGCGGCCAGTTCTGGAGTCTCCGACCACACGGGGGCAGTGGCGTCAAGGCGGTGGGCTTCGCGGAGGCCCTTTGCCGTTGGCCCCACCTCGGCCTGGAGTCGCCATTTGCAAAACGGGAAGGACGTGCGTGGGGAGAGCGGGTGCTGTCGGGGCGGGGCAGCCCCGGGGCGGCGCCCAGGACGCGGCCGCGCGTCTGCGGCGGGCAGGACGGGGCTCGGGGGCAGCGGGCCCTGCCCCGCCTCGCCGCAAGCGGCCGCGACCCCGCCGCAGAGGCGCCGCCTGTGACCGCGGCGCTCTGAAAGGCCGAGGCAGGAAGAGCTCGAGTTCAAGGTCGACTAGATCTACCTAGGCGATTTAGTGAGAACCTGTCTCCAAAAGATGTTTACAAACTGAAGAACTGAGGTGGCAGCTCAGCGTGTAAAGGGCCGCAGCTCAAAGGTACCACCAGATTCTTGACAATCGCTAAGGCAGTAGTAGCTTTTAAGTGCTCTCACTAGGCACTTGCCTACCATGTATGAGGTTCTGGATTTGATCCCCAGCACTACAAAAACAAAAGCAAAAAACTAATGTATAAGTATTTCAAAATAACATAGCAGACATGACTTTTTCCTCCCCGCGGGAATTGAACTCAGTGTCCTTGAGCCTGTTAGGCAAGCACTGTACCACTAAGCTACATTCCCTGCTTTTGTTATTTACTTATTTACTTTTGTTATTATTATTTTTTAATGTTTTGGTGCCGGGGATCGAACTCACGCCCTCGGGTTTGCCAAGCAGGCACTTACGCCGCTGAGCGTACTACTTACTTATTTTTGAGACAGGTCTCACCATGTAGTTCGCTGTCTTCTAACTCACTATGTAGCCCAGTCTGGCCTCAGACTTGAGGTAGTCCTCCTGCCTCAGTCTCCCAAGTGCTGGGCTTTCAGGCATGCACCACCATAGCCAGTTGTAATTTTACTTTTAAGCAGTCTTGCTAAATTACCCAAGGCTGACCTAAAATTTAAGATCCTCCAGCTTCAGCACCCCCAATGGCGGGATTATAGGCATACACCACCTTACTGCTTTTAATTGTCAATTAAAACACATTTTAAAATACCTTTAAACAGGGCATGGTAGTGTACACCTGTAATTCCAGCATTCAGGAGGCTGAGGTAGGAAGACTGTTGTGAGTTCAAGATCAGCCTGGGCTACAAAGTGAGCTCAAGGCCAGCCTGAACTGCATAGCGAGACACTGTCTCAAAAAGACAAATAAATAAATGGTAAATAAATGAAATATTATATCTTTAAAAAGATGTTATTGTGAAAAACTTTGGAACACAATGTGTAATACTGAGTTGATATAAAAAAATCTGTAAGATATGTGAAAAAAATGAGGGTGAATGGTCTTTGAGAGACATCTGAATGTCACTTGGAGCCAGCAGAAAAGAGAACTTCTGTAGGAAGATTTAAACAACTGCCCTGGCCGTGGAAAGTGAGACAGGACATCTGGCTGGGGGGAGACATCCTACTCTATTGCTTTGGCTTTGGATGAACCTTATAAAGACAAGAATCTGGGCCGGGGATAGAGCTTAGTGACGCAGCACCTCCCTGGCAAGCATGAGGTTCTGGGTTCAATTCCCGGTATCAAAAAAAAAAAAACCCAAACCGACTAAACCTACCCAAAGACCCAGTCAACAGTGTTCTCCTACCTGCTTGATCTTTACAGACATTTTCGTACAGGTGACCTTCCGTGGGGGCATCTCCAGGGTTCTTGGGCGCATTCTCTCTTAAAGCTTTTCCTACATAAATTGGTATAAAATCATCATACTGAGCCAATTCAGACACGTGTTCTCTGTCTCTTCTGCCAACCAGCAGAACCCCTGAAAGGGTGACTGAGGCACTCCAGCAACTAAACTGCTGCCTGGTGGGCCCAGACCACAGATCTGTCCAAATGCCTGCAAGCAGGGCCTCCCCCACCCAGTTCACTCCCGGGGCCGCTGGGGAACGCGCTTTCCCCATTGGATCACACAGAAAAGTCAGACAGGGTTTCTTTCTCTCCTAAATAGAAGAATCTGTAAGAAACTTCATAATGTCTTCAGGAGACAGTCAGTAAGCCAGCTGGGTTCAATTTCAGCAGTAATTAACACTAAGAATATTAATGATGCCAGGTGTGGGGGAGCACATCTGTAATCCCAGCACTGGGAAGCTGAGGCAGGAGGGTTGCTGAAAGTTCATGGCCAGCCTGGGGTAAATACTGAATTCAGTGCCAACCTGAAGTACAAATGAGACCGTCTTGGGGGGGGCAAATTTCATGTTCTGTGTACCATTGTTTACATTTTTTTTTTTTTTGGGTCCTGGGAATTGAACTCAGGACCTTGCTCTTGCCAGGTAGGTGCTTATGCCACTGAGCTATACCCCTAGTTCTACAAATAGTTTTTAAAAGAATAAAAAAGTGCTAAGAATTTCAAGGCAGTGGCAGGTGAGCATTAAGCCAGTCTCAGCTCTGCCCCGGGCGGGGGCGGGTAACCACGCTGGTTGCCCATCCGACGTGACCCCACCTGTAGCCCGAATCAAGAAAGGCTGTTGCTGGGACCTGACGACTGTCCTGCGTGCTGGCCACCCAGGAAGTCTGTCTCATGCCCCTCTTCATTTTCTTCTCCCCATTACATTTCTGACTTCCCTTCCCTTCCCCTCCACCCTCTGCCCTCTGCCGTATCCAAAGTCCGTGGGGAAACAGTGGTAAGGAACATACTTGCTTTGTATTTTGGTATCAAACAAACCAGAAGTAGGACTACTGCCAGTAACACCGAAGATGACACTGCACTCAGCGTCAGCGGCAGGCACCGAGGACAGCTGTTTCTCTCTGGAAGAAGACAGGGGCAGTGGTCACCACAGAGCTAGTAACCAGAGAAGCTGTGATTGTAGCTAAAGCCTGGCTCCTGCAGGCTGCCTCCTTGCACAGAACTTACTGAACACCAGGGTCTGGGCTCTGTTCTCCGAGGAGTGTTCAGTGCCCAGGTACCATTGGTTTTGTTCTCTCGTCTGCTGGCTTGATGAATGCATCTGGAAGGTCAGATTTCAATCTGGAATTCTCCGCCTCTTTAGACCTCCGTACTGGGTACAGCAGTGTGGGGAGAGCTGTCCTGTTAGGGTTTGGACCAAAAACGTCCCTAGGAGGCTTATGTGTTCAGAGGTGGGGCCCTTGGGAAGTGATCAGGTGGCAGGGGTGGTAACCCCACCGGGGGATCGATGTGGATGGGCTCATGGCTGAATGAACACACTGTTGGAGGAAGAAGGCCACAGCGGACAGCTGCTGGAAGCTGCATTCCTGTCCAAGGGACCTTCCTTCCTTCCTTTCTGGCTCGCTCGCCCACTCTGTTTTCCAGCTGCCATGGCAGTTTTCCTTCTGCTGTGATGTTTCTATCTTGGAGTCTGCTAATCATGGACTGCAACCATGAACTAAAAAGTCAGTTATTTTTTTTTTCTTGCTGACCCCCACAGTTAAAGGGAACTTTACTTAGCTCACAGTGGTTTACTTAGCTCACAGTCTGTAGAGGGTTCAGTCCACAGTATGCCAGCTCCACGGCAGGGTGGCGTGGCAAGAACAAGTCATGGTGGGCAGAAGATAGCAAAGGAGCAAGGGACCTTGATAGTGCCTTTCTGCCCCTTTTATCTTATCCAGGCTACTTAGGGCTGGCAGCACTCACACTCTTAATCCTAGTACCCTTGATCCTAGCATTACACCATGAACCAACCCCAGTGTCACACACTCAGATCCAGCCACCTCTGAAGAGCCCCATCTATGACCAAGTGAGGCTTTGGGGACATGCAGACACAAGCCATAACACCAAATAAACCCATCTTCCTTTAAATTGTCT
>PVJX010021477.1:0-31828 GCA_004027295.1 Dolichotis patagonum | reverse complement strand
CAAAGACTGGAAGATGACAAGAGGATCTATAACTTAAGAATAAAGTATGTGAATGAAGAAGCAGGAATCAAACCAGAGGAATTACAAAGGCTAGTCACAGAAATTATTAAGGAAAATTTCCCAAGCATAGAAAAAAGAAATGATATGCAGAGGTATGAAGCATACAGAACTCCAGCCACCTACAACCCAAACAGAGCTATACTCAGACACATAATAATCAAGATCCCAGAAATTCAATATAAAAACAGAATATTAAAAGCCACCAGAGAAAAGAAACAGATCACCTATAAAGGAAAACACATCAAAATCATGGCAGACTTCTCGACACAGACCATCAGGTCAAGAAGAGCTTGGAGTAATGTAATTCAAGCGCTGAAGGAGAACAATCTCCAGCCCAGATTGATGTATCCCGCAAAACTCTCTCTAGAAATTAATGGAGAAACAAGATGCTTCCATGACAAAGAGGAACTAGGAGAATTTGTGACCACCAGTCCAACCCTACAAAAAATACCGAAGGACATTCTAGGGAGAGAGAACAAGAATACGAGCATTTCAGGAACAGTGGCAGAGAGGCCTCAGTGAACGAGGCAGACAGTGGAGTGGAAGAGAAAAAGAGACTATCAATGGCATAAAAATAGAATAGCAGAAATGAGGCAGAGAAGATTGGCTATAATTTCTAGTATAGAGGGCCTCGAAAAACTAACAGAGAGAAACACAGGCAGAGTAGATCAGGAGATAGGGTCCATTGAGCTGCTCTATATAGGGAGGCAGTGAGACCCAAAACAAGCAGTGCACCCCATGGAAGTGAAAGGGGAGGAACTGTCTAAAAAAGGGAGGCAGAGGATATTGTTAATGGGGTAACAAGATTTAAAATTTACATTATTCTCACCACTCTGCTTGGATGGATTACGTGCTGTTCCAGTTTGTCTACTTACATTAGACTTGAGGACATGGTCAGCTATCCCAAAAATAAGAGGACATAATATGTTAATCATCCCTAATTTTCCTATCAACTTACTCTGAAGCCCTTTATAACTTATACTGTCTTATTATGGCTGATCTTATTTGAATCTGGTTTGTTAGATTGCTACTTTGTATTGACTGATTTTATTTAAATCTGTTATGATGGATAGCATCAAGTCTAAATGTATAGGCAACTACACTGAAGATGACAAGATTCACTAAGATCCCCACTCTGGTTTGATTATTACTTGCTTTTGAAGTCTTATAATGTCTCCAATGCTTCGTTTTTATTAATGTTGTTATACACTGCTGAGACACCATAAAAACCATTGTAGATCACCTTGTATTGCGGTTTTATGTGACTTTTCTGCCTCATGCTTTTCTAGGAATTGTTTTGTTTTATCTTGCTTTGTTGTGTTTTTCCTGCTAATACAGAAATGATAGATATACATGTAGAGACTCATGCATGTGTAGAGCTTATAAACAGTTTACAAGAACCAACTATATAACACATCTTGAAATAAACAACTACTTTGAAGAAAAAGAGACACTACAATACCCAGTGCTCATTCCATAATGTCATGATGTGAAGTCCAACAAAACTATCACTTTGTGTTCAAAGTGATCTTAGCTTGCTTTGCCTTGTTTAAGTTCAACACACATGAAGGTATGGGCAGCTGTTTGGAGGAGAATGAGAGACACTATGACAGCCATTCTTCGCTTCCCTAATGTCTGGTCTTGAAGACCTGTAATGCCCTCCTTGTCCTGATCAGATCAATTCCATACTAGGTTGTTTCATGTGAATTCCCTGTATGTGACAATATGGACAACTATTTGGAAGAAAACAAGAGTCAATATGATAGAGAGTGAATATCTCCGATTGTCTAGCTTTGAAATTTTTGTCTCTTACATTGCTTTCTTGTGATCTGCTTTGTTCTGTTTTGTTGTGTTTAATTTTACCCTTTTGATATAATTGCATGTATATTTGTAAGATGGATGACCATGTTGCTGTTTTTGTCAGATCATGGAGCAGAACTGTTAACAGTCTCACCGTTTGAATGTCTACTTTACATGTTTTAACTTTGTAATTTGAACAACTATTTCCAAGAAGTCAGTATGTAATTTGTCAAGTAATAATTTCTTAGGTTTTTTTTGTTGTTGTTCTTTTCCTTTTTTCCTTGGAATACTGTATTGTTGCTAACCTTTATTCTGTTTTGTTTTGTTTTTTTCTCTTTAAATAAAAATAAATCTCATATTTAATTTTTCCATTTGATCTATGGAGATTAAATTTTTAGCAGAATTCCTAATATTGAATATGTTTATGTCCTTTAAATTACACATAGATGTGAAGTCATATTGTTTTAATACCCCACTACCTGTGATTTTACAGTATCAGCTTTTTTCTTTTCCAATATTCGGCTTAGGAAAAAGGACATTTGGGCTTCCGGGTAGCATTTGGAGGATAAAGTTGACATGAATTTCCAGCCTGTCTGAATGTAAGCCACAAAATCTGCTGTGTTCGATTTCTGCTTTTTTTGGAGCTGAAGTTTTTGCTTCATCGTGGTTACAACCCAAGAGTTTGAAAGCAGACAATCAAGAGGCCTTCGTGGGGACCAGGTGGGAGACATATCTGTGATTTACTTTTTCAAGACCTTCTGATTGGCATCCAACTTGCACTTACAAAGGTTTTCAGCTGGCAAACTTCCAGCCCAAGCAATCTTTGCCAGGAACTGTCCTGTAGACAGCACAGGTCAGGCGGTGGCATGCGGTCAGCCTCTGCAGGACCTCCATGTTTCTCAAACCCTTCCCCACACAAAACCACACTGTGAATTTCCAAATGCTCCACATACTTTAGGTGCCTTTTGAGTTTTATACAGATGAGATCATCCCCTCTTCAGTGCGTGGCTGACTCATGCTGCTCATTACTTTGTTGGCAAGTCTCATCTATGTTTTATGTAGCAGCGTGCCTGTTTTTTATTTCTGTTTTCTGTCTCATCATGTGACTAACTACAGTCTGTGTACACTGCTTCTAAAGCAGTGTAAAGTACTTGTACTGTTTTGGATTTTCAACTTTTTGTCTAATGCTGCTACGGACACTTGCTTTAATTTCTTCTTGTTATTAATACATGTTTGCAGTACATAATGATTGCGTCCGTCATGGGGAGTTAGTACAAGGACGGACATGTCACATCTTAATTCTTTTAACCTTTCTTTCCCTTCTCCTCCCTTTCCTTCCTGTTACGACTTGTGTCTGCATAGCCCCCCAAAATCTCATGTGTTCCTAAGTGGGGCTTTTCAGAGGTGGCTGGATCTAGGGTGTGTGACACTGGCATTAAGGAAGTGATAACTAAATTAGCCCAGTGATTGTTTACAATAGTTCTGAATGCAGATACTGGAAGGCCCAGTTGGTGTGAGTGGTGTCGCCCAAGATGTTCATAGCCTGGGTGGGATAAAAGGAGAAGGGAAGTTCGCCGCTGTTCCCTGCTTCCTGCCGGCACTGCCCTGGCCGGTCCTTCTCTTCCAGGTCCTCTGCCATGCCGCCCTGCCTTAGAGCCAGCTGACTATGGACTGACACATCTACAAACTGTGAGCTAACGTAAATCTTTCCTCCTTTAACTTAGGGCATTGGGTATTTTGTCTCAACAATAAGAAAAGTAACTAAGACGTACCCTCCTCTCTCTACCTCCTTCCATCTCTTGGTCCCTTCCCTTTTGCAAAAAGATCTATATCCCCGTTTCCTATTATCTGTCTTTTGTTTTACCCTTTTTGATAGTCATGCAATATTTAAGCCTGTGTGTCTGACTTATTTCACGTAACATTATGGTCTCAGGGTGCTAAGAGCACTTTCACATATGTGTTTTGACTCACCTGTGGATAAGTCATTGGACATGTGCATAGTCAGTTTTTACAGGTAACATTAAGCAGGTTTTCAAAGTGCTTTTACCAACTTTTTACACTTCTACTAACAGTGCGTAAGGCTTTTACCCCACATTCTCACTAACACTTAGTAGAGTTGATCTGATAATTTTAGCTTATCTAGAATAAATGTAAAAATTTAAGTAATAAAATAAGGGTATCTTGTATTTTTAACTTTCACCTTCCTGATAATTAATGAAGTTGAAGTTTTTCTTAGATATTTTTGAAAAGTTCTTGGTTAAATCTCTTGTACATTTTCCACTTTATCTCGGATATTAGCTTTTGGTCAATTACATGTTTTAAAAATATAAACATGTATTTTTTGATATTGCATACTTCAGTCTTTCAAAAATTATTCTTTAAGATTTACTGTAGTACAAGTCTACTGGATACAATCTTTTTTCAGCTTTTGTTTGTCTGAAAATAACTTATTTTGCCTTTATTTTCAAAGTGTATAGAATTTTAGGTTGGATGATACCAGTCTTTTAAACATGCCATTACAATGTCTATCTGCTCTCATGACTTATGGTATAAGTTAGTTATAAGTTTTATTCTTTCTTGTTCCTTTAAAAAATAATGTGCCTGTCTCCTGTCTTTAAGACATTCTTCTTGTCTTTGGTTTTCTGCAGTTTGGCTAAAGCGTTCAGTCATCTCATGTATTGTTGCCCTGCTCTCTTGTATCTGTAGATTAATGTCTTTCATTAGTTTTAAACTGTATTTAAGCATTATCCAAGTACAGTGGCATGTCAGTTTATTAACTTGTTTTGTGATTTTTGGAAAAATGGCTGCATTTGTTTGTGTGGGGGAAGACAGCCATGGTTGTTTTTGTTATCTGATGCTAAGTTTGTGAGCAGAAGCAAAATTTTCTGAACACTTTTGTTTTTGAACCAGACTGTTTGCAAACAGCAGCATTTATAAGCTGAGGAATTACTGTATTGCTTATATTCTTTTGCTCTCCTTTGGAAATACTAGTTTTATTATCTTACATTCCATACTGTTCTTTCCATTATCTTTTTCTTTTCTTTACATGGACTATATTCTACTCACCTGTCTTCTGCTAAACCCATCTAGTAGATTCCTATTACAGATATTATAGTTTTAAGTTCTAGCTTATCCACTTGCCCTTTTCTTATATGTTGAAGTCTGCTTAAATTCCCCGTATTTTTGTTAATATTCCCATGTTATCTTTTATTGACTTGAACTTCCTAGTCTAATTTTTAAAAATTCCTCTTTGATAACTCCAGTATCTAATTTTTTCTCTTAGTTTTTGGCTATTGTGTTTGTATTTTTTAAGAATGCCTTACAATACTCACATTTTATTCTGCTCAGCATAGATGAGAAACTGTAGACCCTGATGATGTTTGTCATTAAAGGTTACATATCTTCTGATGTGTGGTCCACACCACCTGGATCCTACCTATGTTTAAGCCTCGACTCTGTGACAGCTGATCTCTGGGAACGTTTTATAAAACCCTCAGGGATAAACTCCAGGGGCTGATGTTAAAAATCACCTTGAGGCTTCCTTCTCTCACACTGGCGCCCTTCAGTAGGGATAGCAGTAGTTGCTGCCCATTGCTGCAAACCATTATTTTGTTCATTTTATTCAGTTTTTAGATGATTTTTTCCCCTCTTTATTCCACAGCTTGTAAATTAGCCCCATTGAAGGCACTCCAAATGGAGTGCCTTCAATGGGGCTAATTTACAAGCTGGTTCATCTGAATTAGACTTAGTTTACAAAGTTTTAATGGCCTCATTTTTAAAATACTTGATTGGCCAGAGAATGCTGGTGTTTTACAAGTGCTACATCCCAACACTTTGGTCAGCACTGGTATGATGGTATCCACCAGATGGCCGGGGTATGTAGTCGGCTACGCCATCCAGGTCTGTGTGAGTGAACTCTGCCATTGTAGGAGACACTTGGAGCAGCTCCCCTTGAATGCAGAACAATTGCTTCAGCATTATCTAAATTGAGTCTTGTTCCATGCACTGATATGTCCAGAGCTGGCTATGCTATTTCCTTCTCCCTTCTGTTGGCTCTAAGCAATGCAAATAAGGCTAGCCAAGGTACTGATATGTAACCTTTAAGGCCAACCAACATTGTCCTATTTCCTCACATAGTGTTCCCTGTTAAAACTGTTGAATGTAGTGGGATGGCAGAGCCAGTTAGCTCCAGGAATGTCAACTGGGTTCGAGACACAAGATAAGGGGCTATGACTTCTCAGGGTGCAAAAGCTTACACATCAGAAACCGAAGCAACAGCCTCCTAAATGTTCAAATGTTACCTTTGTAATATGCAGACTGGTCCTTCTGCAGGTCATTCTCTCTGCATACTGCAGAGATGCTTTTCTCCCACCTGGCCGGCCAGCTCCAGCTACTCACGCAATTCCCCCTTGAACCACCCCCTTCCTTCATGAGATAATAAATTCTGGGAGAGGCCTTGGATCAAGGCTTTTTTCCTTATATCCTCACTTGGATCAGACTTACAACCTCTCGGCTGCCCATAACTTTGAATATGTCCTGGTGTCATTACCCTCACCGTGGGTTGCATTGGAGGTGGTAGGTTAGAATTAACTTGCTGAGATTCCAGCATTTCAATGGGATTACAAATATAACTCCTGGATCGTGAGGAGGACAAAGGGATCACAATACTTGCATTACGATATATAATATTTGGATTACAGTATGCCATGTTCACACAGTGATAAAATTTGGAACACACTCCACTGCTGAGTGATGTGTGCCTGTTTACGTGTGTTTCTCCTGCTTCTGTTGCCTTCTCTTCTCATTCCAAATGGCTTTTTCTTCATGGGATTTTAAAGCTGTGTTAGCGTTTTCTACCAGTGTCAATGTCTGATTCTGTCTCAGGTTTTGAGTTGGTGTCTCAGTTACTTTTTATTCGTTGCTGAGACAAAATACCTGATGTGCAAAGTTGGGAAAGGAGAGGTTTATTTCTTACAGTTTTTGGAGATTTCAGTCCATACTCAGTTGGCTCCAAGGCAGGGTGGCATGGCAGGGCCGCAGTTCATGGCGGCTGCAAACAGCAAGCGGAAACCGGCAAGAGAGAGAGACACACCTCCTTCCTGCCATTACATCACATCTTGGCTCCACCCCTAGGAGGGTGCAGCACTGACACCACCAATCCAAGCACTAGACAATGAACCAGTCACAAATGCACAATGCAAAGGCATGCGGCCTGGGGGCCACCGACATAAACCATGACAGTTGGCCTTTGCTGTCATAAATCATTCATCTCTTCAGTTGCTCATTAGTCCTGGAAGACCCAACAGGAGCGGCGGGAGGAACAGCAGAGCCAGGCATGGGGGGCTTTACCGCACACCAGTGCGTCACTGTGGTTCTAGGGATCGAACCCGGCACCTTGCACAAGCCAGGCAAGAGCTCTGCCCCGAGCCACACCCCCAGCCCAGCATCGCTTCTCAGACAACTGCCCCAAATTTCCCTGCTTACTCACATTACCTGCCATATTTTCCATAGTTAGTAACCTTTTTACTGTTAGTTTATTTTTAAAGCTGTGGTTTGTCTGACTTTATGCTTTAATAGAAAGTAAGATCCTTTGCCTTTTAATACAGGTGCTTGTGACGTTTTAGGCTTTATAGTATTTTACCTTATTGTCTTGATATTTTCTTCCATTCTTCCATGGCTCCAAGGCCTGCAGTTTATTCTTTGGCACTGTAATAAAATTGCTTACCAGGCACACGGTCTAGTCTTATCAGCTACCCTCTGGTTTTGATGAGAGGCAGTTTGGCAATCATTCCTGCTTTTCAGTCAGTTTACACGTTTTCTTTACAGTTGCTCTGTAAGAACCATTTTTCATGTCCTCGGTTTTGCTACCTCTATAACAAATCAGCCAAAACAACCCACACAAGGAGTAAAAAGTAAAAAAGAAAGTAAAAAACAAGATGGTTCCATGAGGGTTTACTGTTTTCTGCTCTTTTTTCTTAATGAAAATATTTAATCATAACACAGCTAAAGCTGCAGATTTCAGCTTTGTGTAGAAAGACACCAAGCAAAGGTTCTATTTAATTTACACAGATCCCCCTGGATAGATGAGTTATGCCTACTACCAGCTCCTCAAGGTGAAAGCATTATTGATTGATGAAATCTTAAGAAGTTTATTGTTTTATTTTTGAGACCAAGTGTCCCTGTGCAGTCCAGGCTGGCTTTGAACTTACAGCGATCTTCCTGCCTCGGCCTCCCAAGTGCTGGGACTGCAGACATGCGTCACCACACCTTGCTGAAATCTTAAGAAGTAAAACATCTTTCAAAACCTTTGTCTCTTCATTTGGGTAACGTTATAAAGCAACTGAAGTTGGAAGACAACACACAACATCATATGAAAGAAGGAAAAAAGAATGAAAACACGAGGCTGACACAGGATCTGGGGGACGGGAAGTATTAGTTTGGGGTAAAAAGTCTGGAAATTAACGGTCTTGATTTCCCATCTACCGTGAACTTAGGATGAGGAATAGTGTATGTTATGGCCTGTTTATTTCCACCAGGGGGAAGTATAGTATAGCAAATAAAGTAAAATAATTTTATAAAGATGATAATGACATAGCTATGACTCAAAATACAGCTTTTCTGTCCAGAGAATATAGGGAAAGAATAATTCTAAGTTTATAAGAATTATTACATTGTTCATGTTTTTTTCCCTTCATACAGTGAAGAGAAACTTTGATGCAGATAATTCCAAAGGAATTTGATGATTCCTCTGATGCAGTTTATCTTGCTTGCTCAGAAAAAAAAAATCACACAGTCATTTTTAGAAATGAAATACACATTGATGGAAATTCCACCTCTGTATTATTTCTGTCTAAGACATGATATTTTCAATGGAAATCAACTGAAATTTTCCTCAAGGCTAATTGAACTGGTATAAGCATTGAATGATAATAATCGTGGATATTCAGAACTTGTTTAAACAATTTAAAATTCATCAAGTGTCAGTGGGTAAGGGAAGGCATAAACAGTACATGGATGAGGGTTGGTGGCTGAAAAGCCTCAGAAATGGGATACTAAGATAGGGTTGTTGGACACCAAAGCAATGAAAGAGTCAAGCATGGTGAACCACACCATGTCAGCTACTCAGGAGGCTGAGGCAGGAGGATCTCAAGTGCAAGACCAACCTGAGCAACTTAGTGAGCTGTCTTAAGATAAAATATAAAAAAAAATTGGGGGAAGTAGCTCAGTGGTAGAGTACTGGTAGAGTTAATCCCCAATAATGTGGAAAAAAAGAAAAAAGAAGAAAAGGCATGAAAACAGAATGTTTGGGGAAGAGTCATAGAGACTCCAGACTAACCATGACCAGGGAGGGCAGAAGCTCCAGGGGCTGGGAGGCAGGGGCACAGAGGGCGCAGCCCAGATGGCAGTGGAGAGAGAATTAGGGGCAGGACGGGCTGGACAGCTGGGTCTGGCACCTGTGCAGGCAGCAGAGGGTGCAGGTGCTGGCGGGGTGTGGCTCGGACAGGGTCCCCAGGCGGGACGCAGACCAGAGACTCAGGCTCAGCCAACACCTCATCTCACAGCTCTGACCACGGCAGGGGAGGCCTCGCGGGGGCCAAGGCCCTGAGAGAGGGGGCGGTGTGTGGTGGAACCGATTGTCTCTGCCTCAGCGCTTTGGGTGACTCCCAGAGTGACCCAGGGTCACTTCACCGCCAGCCACAGTGCGCATCTCGGGGGGAGAAAGGACCTGCATTTCATCACGACCGCGACGCTTTCGAAATCGCCTTCTCTTCGCAGACCTCAGCCTTGCCTGGACCCAGCCAGCCGCCCTGTGAACCTCTCCGCCATCAGACAGCTGGGCCGTTCCGCCTTCCTTCCCGAGGTCCCTGTCCTCCGCGACAGTTCCCAAACTCCACACCCGGGGAGGTCCGGGCCGGCTCTGGGGAGATAGTCGCTGCTGTAGCCAGCACTATTTTATTACCGTGGCTCTATCCTTCCTGATTAAATACAACCTCCTATGGCTTTTATTTTTTCCGAATGATCCTTAATATCTTCCAGTGTCCTCTCCCAAAACAGCAAAGCCTAAGAAAGCGCCTCTCCGTGCTTCTAACAGCTCTTTGTCACCTCTGGCCACTATTTCAAGGACAGCCGTCATCCATACCTTGGTCAGCACTGGCTCCACCACTGCCTGTGGTTCAGATGAGGTGATAATAGCTGTATTAAATTTATAGCACGATGACGGCTTGCAGAGGTTTCCACGCAGGTGACAGCCGTGTGTCACACGGAACTTTGTAAGAGGATGGATAGAGATTTCTGGTGGCTGTGAATGAATCGTTTCTTCCATCTCACCGGAGTGAGATTTTACTAATCTTTTCTGTGGTGCATCATTTTTATTTTCGTAATTCAGCTGTGCAGAGGACACACGTGTGCAGGGTGCCCCTCCTTCTGTGACACACGGGGTGTGGGTATCTGTGATAGGGCCTGAGTCACAGATAGACGGGGTGGGGAGGTCAGCTCTGTGTCCAGCAGGGGCAGAGGGGGCCCCAGCACAGGCCCTGCAGGCAGCTCTGGGCGCTCAAAGAAGGGTCCTTCCCACCCTACCCTGTCCCTGCAGTGGGGCCAGGTGGTGGCTCATCAGCGGTCTGCTGGCGAGAAGCCTGGCTCCACCGTGGGCAGCGGGCTGGCCCGTGGCCGCGCACCCAGCCCTGGCATAGCCCTGGCACTGCCGTGCAGACGGGAGGGGGCTGGTGTCAGGAGCTCAGGAGTGGGAAACATGGGCAGCACTCAGAGGCCCCAGGCAGGGCCAGGCCCTCCGTCCCTGTGTCGGCACCCACGGCTGTGACGCTCAGGAAAAGCCCCATGTCCTCTGCTGTGGGTCACCGGACAGCCCACCGGGCCAGGGGCTGGCACCTCTCGGGAGGGCGGGGAGTGGCCTGGGCTGCAGCAGCTTCTGCTTCCACGGGCACAGGGGAGACCTGGACGGGAAGAGAAGGTGCCGAGCTAGGGACAAGGAGGGGCCCAGGGGAACGGACCCCAAGGCGGGCGGGGCCAGAAGGGAGGACGCCATGGGTAGGGGGAGGCGTCCAGGGCGGGCTGGAGGCTGTGGTGAGGAAGGCACCCCCTTGCTCTGCAAAGTCCAGAAGGACACGTGGGGGTTAGGGAAATTTCTAGAACTCTGGAATATACTGGATGAAGTAACAAATGCCATCTACAAATGAGTTATCAATAAATAAAATGAAAATTTTCATGAATGCTAATAATTAATATCAAATATCTTACTCAAATTTATGCAAAAAACAAAAAAAAAACAAAAAACAGAACCAATAGTGATATAGGGGAAATAAAGCTCCCAACCTGCTAGTCGTCCAAAACGCCAAGTTTGTGTTCTCTAAAATCGAGGAATGAATTCTAGGAACAATGGAGGTTAGGAGTAGGAAGAATTTATTGAGAGAAAGAAAGCTGCTGTCTGAGAGGGACAGAAAGAGGCCCAGAAAGCAGGCAGCCCAATGACCCCACTTCCCAAGGGTGTTTTATTGAGCACAGCCACAAGCGGAGAGGCGTGTAAGTGGGACAGAACTATAATCAATAAGATGACAAGTATAGTCGCGTGTAACCTTGTAATCCAATGGGAAATCAGCAGGCGGGTGTGAGGTGGGACCAGACCCTGGTGAGACAGTCTGTAGGGTTACAAGTATGGTCACCTGGGTAACGTGGATCACACGGGGATCAGATTGGGAAACAAGTCAGAAAGTGCACATGGGCAGACAGGGACTGTCCTGGAGGGGTGGGTAAGGAGGGCTGGTCCTCTGCCTCGAGTGATGGATGTCTGCTTAGAACATCAGTCACTACTGCCCATCCCGATGGGAAGTGTGTGGGTGTGCATAGCTCCTTTTCTCTTGAAGCCTGGCCTTTAGTGAATGTCCCTCCAGCCACAGCTGTCTTCTGCACTGACCTCTTGAGGGCCCAGCCCTGTCTGACTGCCTGTAATATTTCTGCCTAACTTAGCTGCCCACAATAACAGGGCATATACACACATGCATATGCATATAAACCCATGTACCTATATACAGGAAGCATATATGTACGTATAATGTCATATACACAGACACACACACACAATGTACACGCATATACAACGTATATACTAATATAAGCCACACACACATTTTACAGACACCCATATACAGTACAACATGCATGCATACACTGACACACATGTGTATATAGTACATATCTATAATGTCCACATACCTGCACACCCATACATGGGACACATAATAACACATGTGTATAATAGTGCACGCACACACATATAGTATATTGGACCCTCTCTGTTGTCAGATTCCACCCATCATGGTTTGAAAATATTTGAGAAAGAAAGCCACATCCATCCTGCACACGCGTCACCCTTGCTGTCTTGCCATCGGTCCCTGAGTGACTTAGCACAGCATCTCTGTATCCAGCACGTATACTGTGTTTGGTCTTAAAAGTGATCTAGAGCTGACCTAAGGGACAAGGAAGGACAAGCAAGGGCTGCATATAGATATCCACCCCACCCCCGTACGTGGAATTTGAAGTATCCCAGGGAGTTCTGAAACGAATACTTCCCGTATATCAGGTAGATAATAGACACACAAAAGGGAAGGAGAGAGAATGAACACACACACACACACACACACACACACACACACGAAAAGGGTGATTTATTTAACGATCTGCTCCCCACCACGGCCTGGGGGTGCTGCTGTGGGGACCCGGGAGGAGAGGGGCTCCGCTGTCTTGAGCGAAGCCCTTGGAGGCCTCCCCTCCAGGCGACCTCGGTCTTCCTCTTGCAGCCTCTGGGGGCAGCACGGTGCCCGCACATGGTGGAGGGACTCTGCTGCACTCAACTCCGCTGATCGTGATGTCAACCTCTCTAAAAACACTGACCAGAGCCAAGTCCCGCTGTCCACTCAGAATCAGCCCTCGCCCGAAGCAAGTCTGTTTCCAGTATGTCCCACCGCCTCAGTCTGAATTTTTGTAATTGTCCAGCTTCGGGGGAACTCAGCACAGCACTGTGAAGGTGCCAGGGGGACCGCACTCCAGCTAAGCCCCCTCCCAGTGGTGTTTGCTCCAGACAATGCGCTCAGATTTCTATTTCCAAGGAGCGCAAAGGATTCATTTGCATTTTTATCTTGCACACCATAAAGACTCTGCCCCCCTCCAGGGAATGAAAGGTCATTTGGTTTTTATTAAGATCACAAATCTGCACCGAAGTGCTAGCTTCTCCCTGAAGAAGCCGGAACAGGGCGGCAGGCAGCCTGGGATTAACAGGGAGTTCCCGAGGCTGAGTGCTCTCTCCGGGGCTCTGGTGTCCACGGGCGCATGGCCAGGGGGTGTGGGCTCTCCTGCCCTGTCTGCCTTGCTGGCCAGCACTCTCCTATGGAAACTGGAAGACCCTGCTCCCCGGACGGCTCCCTGGACAGTCCTCTGGGCGATGCTTACAGATGAAGAGATGTGACAGCCACCAGCTACCTGGTATGACAGACCATGGGTCACTGCGGGCTTGAGGGGCTCACGGGGACTCGTCCCAGTGTGGCGTCCCCTGAGGCAGCTGCCATCCTGGCGATACGTGGCACCCTCCTTCAGGTTCCACGAGATTTTTTAAATTACACCGGGCCAAAGGCTGAAGATTTCTGAGATTACTCCTGGGTGCTGGTGAAAGTCATTCACCTGGGATCTGCGGCCCCGGGGTCTTGTAGCCGGCTTGAGCCAGGCCCCTCTGGGCCCATGGTCCCCCGGCCCGTCATCCCACCCTAGGACCCCACAGAAACGTCTTCTGATGGAAGACGCTTTTGCTGAATGAGTGAACACACACGTGAGTTAGCGGAAGTAGGTTTTGTTTTGGTTTTATTGTAGACAAACACATATAGCAAAACTCACCATTTTAATTGTTTTTGAGCGCAGAGTCCAACAGCGTTAAGGACATTTCCATGGTAAAGGTTAGGAACAAAAAATGTCTAGAGTCCCGAAATAGCTCTGTGGAAATAACAAATTCACCATTTGTACTGAGTGTGTTTCCTCAAGGGAAATGTCAGAGCGCACGTAGACACTGATAGATGAATTCCGGTGTTGTCACTGACGCGTGTGGCCTGCCATGTCCTTAGTGAGTCCCAATGATTAACCTTCCAGCATCTCCCCGTCGCAGCATACGCAGGAATGTCTTTCCTTTCCAAGGCTGAGTAGTCCATCGTGTGTGCGCCCAGTTTGCTTATCCATCCAGGGTGGCCACTTACATGGCTGCTACCGTTTGGCCTTTTTGAATAATGGGCCATAAATGTGGGGATCCCGGTACTGTTTGACCCTGCTTTCAATTGTTTTAATATTTTCCCAGAGGTGGACTTGCTGAACCACACGGCAGTTGTATTGCCAGTGTTTGGAGGGACCCTTGCAAGTGGTCAGAGCTTTTGATCATAAACTGGTTCAGGAAGGGGTGGTCCTTGGCAAAGCTAGACCCTGAGTCCCCTGGGCAGGGACAAGCCCATACTGCATGTGTGAAGGCCTGGAGATGCCACACCCCCCAAGACTCCACATTCTGTTTTGGAAAGGGGAGGGATCTCCCCAGAAGTGGCCTTAGAAATTCGGAAACTCAACGAGGGCTCTTGAGTAAAGCTCTGGTTGCCCCTGCCTCTCTAAGACGCCCCATGGACTGAACTCCCCTTCACCCTGACATTGTTAGCCGTTCCGGAAGGGTCAGCTTCAGTAACAACTCACCTTCCTAACGTTCGTGGGCTCTGGGGTAACAGTGCAGAGAGGATCCGCAGAGACGGACTCTACATGGACAGATACATTTACAAGGCATGGATCAAGCTAACCAGTAAAAGTGTTCTATCATTCTATCTTGGAAAAACAAACCTTCATAACAACAAAGCTTGT
This sequence comes from Dolichotis patagonum, assembly GCA_004027295.1. Lineage (NCBI taxonomy): Eukaryota > Metazoa > Chordata > Mammalia > Rodentia > Caviidae > Dolichotis > Dolichotis patagonum. The sequence continues at coordinate 17,074 of PVJX010021477.1, read as the reverse complement.
GCAACATATATGAGTGCTGTTATTTAAATGACTGAAAGGTGGTAAAGTGTCAGAGATAGCTGAGTCTAATCACTATTGTGCATGCTGGAATTGCTTGTGGAGTGGCCATGCCATCTGAATGAGTCATTAAAAAACAACATACATAATTCATGTTATATATTATTCACAATTTTTGTCTTTTCTTCATTTCCGCAAAAAAAAAACTTCTGTTGCTACCATCAATATTTTTATAAAGTTTGCATTCTGTTGATAGTAATGACAAATGAGAACTGCTTGAGTCACCTAGGTTCTCTGATTGCTTTTTGTAAGTTTCACTTTGAAGAAACTTCGGTTTGCTAAAACCATAGCAATCGGAATTGTTACCAAAGGTTTTAGAGGAATATTTAGCAGGAGAGGCACGCCAGGGATTTACATATCTTACTCAATACTGCCATAGGAGTGCATAAAAGAGATTATCATTGTAGCGTAAAAGAATACAAAAAAGGTTTGAATTGTATCATTTAAATTATTACCGCTTGCATGGTTTCCAGTGTTCCTGAACACAATAACAAGACTCACAGAGAATGTGAGAGATTGGCTCTATTGTCACGTCTGGTCCCTCTGGACCCCCTTGCACACAGTTTAAAATGGGGACACAAGGTTCCGTGGTGATAAATCTTCCTCAGACCACCAGGCACAGGAGCACTGACGAGTCGTCCACACTTGGGGACTCTCTAACAGGAAGTGGGTGCTGGCATGGCTGGAAAACAACACTTGGATGTGCAGGAACTGATTGCACCCATGCTACCTGCAGGGAGGAATCGGAGGAGTGAGTTATTTTTTGTCCTCTTCCTAAGTGTGCAGGGACCTTCTCTCGTGGCTATGGTCAGTCAACCTGAGCACCTTCTCACTGTGGATAAACTCCTTTGATCTCAGGGTCACAGACTCATGGGGAGGCGATTGCCTGCAACCTGCGTGATAGTATTCACCGGAGCAGATGTTTGGAGTTGGGGTTGCTCGAGGCAGCCCCGAGGGCCAGGAGAGCCAGTGTAAGCTGCGGTGTGGACGTCGGAGGGGACATTTATCATTTCATGTCTAAAGATTGGGATCTGTGGATGGATGGCTCCCTCTTGCCAGCGTCAAAGGCAGAATGGATGAGCAGGGTTGCCCGGAAGTTAGATGGGTGGAAGTTCTGGGCACTCCTGTCCCTGGGCACTAACACTGGCCTGAGTCCTGGGCTTCTGGGGCCAGCAGAGGGCGCTTGCTTTCCAACCAAAGGCTCTCACTCTGCTCCTGCCCTCGCCTGGGTCCAGGTGATTTCTAGGTCCTGTTCCAGACACAATGACACAGTGATTTAGCAGGAAAGGAGAATGTGGAAGGGACGATATACAGCACGGATACCCTGGGCAGCACTGTGAAGCTGCCCAGCGGCACGAGACACCTGTTGAACTCAGCACCGATGGTCCGACTGTGCCTGAGGTGAAAATCTGGCTGGAGATTCCCAGCTTGATGCTCATTCCTGGGGTGGGACTCCTCCTGGTGTCCCTTGAAAGATGAAAGTTTTAAAATTTCCATTTTAATTGGAAGACAGTGTTACCTCCAGTGCTAGGGCCAGATCTGAGGTTCCAAAACCAGGTCAAAAGGATGCTTATTCTGAAAGGGAGATCTAAGGAAGTTCTGGACCATTTGGGCTCTTAAATAATGTGAAGGAACATGGACCACAAGGAAGCCACACCCACAGGACAAAAAGCCACCAACACCCTAGGAGTAGTAATTCCCCAAGTGCCAACCTCTGCCACACCCTGGGCATTTTGCTTCACAAACACGCACCCTTGGGGTTCCTCACACAGCCCTAAAGTACATCCCAGGTCAGTAGTCACCCCTTCCACTCAGGGGGCTCCTCAGGGATTCCTGAAACCACTGACACTGAATCTTAGCTGGGCTGTTTTTTCTTCATGAAGTAAAACATGTTGACCTTGTGGCTTCTCCTTGTCATCTCCAAATTGCCAGCCTCATTACTCTTCCAACTTGGAGCCATTACACGGCACTGTGATAACTTGATGGTTGATCCAGCAACTGAGATGGCTACTAAGTGAGTAACGTGCTGGTAGGATATACAGCATGGATACCCCGGGCAGTGGCTGAGTTGGCGTGGGAAGGTGTGATCCTTCATCACGTGATCAGGGATGCCAGGCAACGTTTATCTTATCACCTTATCTTATCTCATCTTATCTTATTATTGTATTCCAGGCTGGCCTTGAACTTACGGTGAGTCTCCTGTCTGACCTCCTAAATGCTGGAATTACAGGTATGCACCAGCATGATGCCTGGCTCCTTAACATTTACAAATTGCTTATTTCTGATATTTTCTGCTTTCAAAAGTCCGGCTAATCACGGTAGCTGCAGATGGGTGGCAATACAGCTACCATTATCATCCCATTTTACATATCAATCAGCCAGGTTTGAAGATTTGATTAAATGTCCATATGGAACTAAAACCCAGATCCAAAATCTCTTCTCTCTACAACCTAGTGATTCTCCCAAACACAGGTGGGGAGAGTCAGGCAAAAGGACAACAGCAGCAAACCAGCAGGACAGAAACTGCTCCGTGTGGGTGACAGGCTGCTTCTATAGTCAGTCACAGCCACTGTCCATAAAGTAAACTCCAGTCTGAGCTGCAAACATAAATAACGTTTTCACCTAGATCCGGTGTCATGGAGTCCCCCCGGCCCGCCAGCACTTCCAAGCTGCCCACCCCTCCTCTCACCCTCGACCCTCTGCTAGAAATGGCCCAGAAACTGCAGCTCCCACAGGAGGGCTGGCTGGTCTGCCCCGGAGGGACAGCCTGGTCTTGTGACAGCCCACACTGGCAGGTGAGCCCTCTCTCAATGACCTGACTGGTGTCAGAGGGAGCTCTGCGTGGGAGCGGTTCGCACAAAGACGTCCCCGCTGCATGTCTCCAGGAACGTCACCAGGAATCGGCATAAAGCTAACTAGGCTGTTTACTCATAGGTCAGCTGTACTGGGAGGAGCCCAGGGCCCTGGCCGGTGGGATCGAGGTCTCCTTTCCGCGCTGGCTGCCTGCAGAGCCGGGCTCTGATCTCCGCAGCTGCCCACATCCTTGGCCTCCTAACCCGGTTCCCTCCGGCAACCGCAGTCGAAGTCCTTCCCGCACTGGACCCTTCCTAGGCTGTGGCGTTTGGGACTCCAGCTGGAGCAGGCTGTCGGCTCCTAAAGGCTCACACGAGGCGCTAGGCTCACCCTGGGATCCAGGGTGACACCCACAGTTTAAAGTCCGTAATCTCAACCACACTGGCAAAATCCCTCATGCCAGGGGACATCACAGAATAACAGACCCTGCAGACTGGGGTGAGGTCACTTGTTGGGGGCATTCTGTCTGCATGTAGGGTTGGAGGAAGGGCTGCGGACATTATTATTATTGTTAGGGTTGTTAATGTTACCACAGAGCCAGGGGCCAAACCCAGAGCCCCTCCAGCCCTGAGCTATAACCTCAGCCCTGTCTATTTTATTTTGGGACAGATGGTCAGGCTGTGACCCTCCTGCTTCAGCCTCCTGAGCCGTTGGGGTACAGATGTGCACCTTGAGCCAGGAACCTCCCTGACTTTAGAGGATTAATAATAAGTGATCAGTTACCTCTGTGGTGAATGAGTCTTGTAGGATTTCCCTCAATGCTTGAATCTTTTTCTCCTAAACAAATTCTAGTAGTCGTGGCTGTGCTGCAAAGGAGGATGTGCCCCGAATGGATTTTGGGGTGCAGGCAGACCTCTTTTCACCGCCTTACCTCCTATATCTTTGATTTGCCCCTTGGAGCCCCTTCCGCCTGTTAGAACATTGATTAGTGTGTGTCACTGTCTCCATGGTGACCATCCCTCCCCACTGACCATCGCCCTGCACCACCCGCCAGCTCCGACTGCTATTTGGCATTGAAAGCTGTTCACGTCCGTGAACGCTGCACCCTCCAGGGGAGGCCTGGGTGCTGTTTCATTGTTTCCTGGCTGGTAGGTACTGAGTCTCACTTATAAATCACTCCGGGAACTCACCGCACCTGCAGATTCTGGGGCTTTCTTAGGCCCCTGGGAATTCTGAGGCAGGGGCCCACAGAACACTCAGCCCAGCCCGCCCACTGGGCTGCTGCTTAGAAAAGCATTTCACCCCTTGCCCCAACTAGCGGCGGGGCCAAAGTCAACACCGTTGCATCCTGGGGGCCCAGGGGCTTTTCCTGAAGTACTGGGGTTAAAGTAAAGTGACTGAGGCAGGGAGGAGCCTATGGCCCTGGGTCTCACAGCTTACCCCGCACGTGCCCAGCTGTTGTCCCTACGTTTCCCAAACGCAAGGACTGGGCCCCGACCTGTGGATCATTCACGAGATGCTTAAGGGAAGAAAAATCTAGGAAGAGCGCGAAAGGTCTAGTAATAAAAGCCCCAGTGATTCGTGGATGGACAAGCAATCACTAAGAAAGGAAGACGGGCCAGGGGCTGGGGATGTGGCTCTGTGGTAGAGTGCTCACCTAGCATGTACAAGGCCCTGGGTTCAAATCCCAGCACCACAAGAAAAGCAAAGAAGGAAGAGAGAAAACAACAGGCACGCTCAACTCAGACAGCTTCACACGCACTCTGACTGACCTCTGGATGGCACCATTTTCCCGGTATCTGGCTGTCTGTGGCCAGGACCCTCTCTGCAGCCCGGGAAGTGGATGACACCAGGTCCCACGTGTATGTGACTATTCCGAGGGTCTTGAATGCTCTGATTAGAACTTCTCCCCTCTATCAGATGAGGGCCAGCTGAGATAAAGGGAGAAAGCAAATGAAACACTTAAGGAATACTGGCTCCAGACAAGCTTCCCAGCACAGGAACTTCCTGTTAAGAGGATGGTAGAGAAGGTTCTGGATCCAGCGTCCTGTCTCTGATAGAGGAATCAGCCCGCAGCGTCCTCCAGGAGACAGGGACGCAGGGGGACCCCGAGCCCAGGACCTCTGTCCTCCCACCGCGGAGAGACGGCGCCCCTTCCTGACGGCAGCCCGGCGTCCCTGGCAGGGCTCACGGTCTCCTGTCAGAAGAAACAGGAAGACATTTGCAGTTCCTCCCCCCGTCCTGCAGAGGCCCAGCTGCCGCAGAAATCGGGATTTCAAAGGCCCCCAGTGAGGGCTGCGGTGACTTTCGGGAGTCACCCTTCCTGGCTCTCATCCTGGGAACCATGGGAGGCCCTGGCCCTGTGGAGAGCATTTCTACACCGGCCGCCTCCCTCGGTGAGGTGAACCGGGGAGTCTTTAGCTGCGTTGCCCTGACGGTTTCGATGTCCTGAACTGATTCAGAACATTTGCTCTGCGTGGTCCTGTCTCTGGGGAAAAGCCAGAAGCCACAGGATGGCAGGCGCAGTGGCGGAGGTGGGCGAGGCCTCACCATAACTGTCTCACGAGTCCACCTTCCTGCTGGGTGACATCGCTGTCATTTTGGAGGTGCCCTTTAGAGACCCCGAGGAAAGAGGATGTCCAGAACCGCTGCTGAAAGTGTGGCAGCACGGTGGGAGACGCGCACTCCACGCAAGGTGGCGTTCTCCAAGGAGGATTCACAGCAGCGTGTCTTTTACTGTAATAAATCTTTAAAATGTAAAGACCCACTGTATTTTTTATCACACTCGTGTACGCACACATGTGCACACAGCCACAACACGCACACTTACAGCTGTGCACTCACACATCTCTACCCAGGCACTCCCACACTGGCACACACATCCACACACATGCACATTCGCACCCCCCCGATGGAGCGTGTTACATATGCACCCAACGGACACTCACTTACACACCCCCCCTCAGAAGGGCGGCCCCCGTAGCGAGGACCCTGAGGTCCCCGTGGGGCAGGAAGCCCGGTCTGGGGGTGGCTTGATCTCCAGGGTGGGCAGAGTCCCTCCACATCCCCAAGCTCAGCCACGGCCTCCGATTTTGCTTTTCCACGCCCTGCCCACCTCTGAAGAGCCACAGATCCGGGGCCTCGCTGCACCCCCTCTTTATGGAGAAAAATCTCATGTCTTCGGGTGCGGTCTCTGGGCAGGAAATTACTCCCCGGTATGAGCCCTTCCGAGACCGCGTGGCAGGAGACTCCGAGGGCCACGGTGGCTGTCTCAGGGTGGCCTGTCTCAGACAAATCACCTCAGGATTTGCCCTGCTGCTGGCCTGGAGGCTTACACCTCAGGATCTAGAGGGGGGAGACTCCCAGTCCCCCTGGACCGCTTTATAAAGTGGAGAGGGCGGGGCTCCTCGTGCATGTCCTAAAGGCAGCTCTGCAATCCAGCCAGAGCACAGGACTCCGCAAGGCAGGCAGCTCCTCACAGGCTTGGGGCGCCCCCTGCGTTTGCTAGATGAGAGGCAGGGAGCCGGCCTCAGGCCACTTGCTCTGTGACTAAGTGACAGTGAGAGGGGAGGGAAAGATGGATGACTGGAGACAGAAGTGCTGGCCGGCAAGCCACGCACGGCTCTGCTGTCGAGTTTCTGCAGGGAGCGAACGCCCGTCTCTGTCACTCCTCTCCTGTCCGAAGTCCCTTGTGTGTTCCCGACACAAAGCAGCTCTCCGCTCCCAGGGGATTCTCCCCAGGGCGGGTCCCGCGGCCCCCTGCAGACCCCAGCTCGGCCCAGCCCTGGGTCTTCGGTGTCTCATCTAACATGAACGCGATCTGCGGTGACTAAGCAGCACCTTCGTCACGTAGCAAAACCCGGGCAAAGAGTCTACCACTCCCCGGCGCTGCTGTGCCCGGTGCCAGAGGAGCAGCAGCACAGGGGTCTGCAGGTCACCCCAGAATTCCGGGGCCACACCGTTCCCCTGCGATGACGCTTCCCCGGAATCCCCTTTTGTTTGATCCTGTGTGATTTCTGAAGAAGAAAAAACCTCACAAATGTGTAAAGACCTTCACTTGACCTGCAGATATTTCCCAGCTACTTAACAATCTCTCGTCCGGACATGACGCAGATTGCCTTGGAACCTGGCTTTACCAATGTATTTCTTCTCCGCCAGAAGCAGCACGCTTGGAATGTGGCTGTTTTACACCGGCTCCTCCCTAGCCTTCAGAGCAGAGATAGGGCTGGAGGTCTCGCAGACGCTGACCCTGCAGACCCTCTCCCTCCAGGACATCACTGTGGAGGAAAACTCCCCACTCCCCCCGACGGCTTCTGGGACTCTGCCTCCCTGGCTGACCCGTGGCCTCTTTGGACCGTAGGTGCCCTGGGAGCTGCCAATGGGTTAGAAACAAAGAGCTTCGAGAAACTTCTTGGGCCCCTTGAATGTTTTTAAAATTCCAGGATTAGAGAATAGACAGTTCCTTTGTTTCTAGGGCTCTGGATTGATGGCACATCCCCAGGAGGCCGGACTGTGGGATGAAATCAACAAATCCCCAATCTAGGAAGCGGACGCTGTGTGTTTATGCAGCATACGCAGGTGTGGTGTCTGTGACCACAGATGCTCGTCCAAGAAGGGAAATCCTTCTCGCAGAGACTTTTACACAGGAGGAGGAACAAACATCTCCTTTCCTGGGCAGGATCACACAGCCTTTACTTGAGGCCTTAACCCCCGGCTCCTTCTCCTTGTTCTCCCTGAGGCTTCTGACTTTCCAGGGTAACCCATGAGTTAGACGAACTCCCTGGTCAGCGACTTGGGTGATAAATTATCTCCTGCTGCTTGTGTGTGTGTGTGTCAGCTACTGTAATGTCTCTAAGAAGAAAGGGTATTTCGATATTAAGGGAAAATGGTCTTGTGCTGAGATATTATTCTACCACCACCTTCCTCCAGATAAATTGCTTTTATCAGCATAATAAATAATGATTTCAGAAAGCTGCAGAGATTGGAGTGTGCAGCTGCGGTGAATGCGCTGATGTGCGCTTCTGGCTTGCTCAGACCCCGGCCTGTAACAAAATGAAACTGATTCTCAGAATGCTTCCGCAGTCGATGCTTTTGGTTAATTTAATTTTCTGGATGCATAAAAGCCAATTCAAATGTTTGTTCGAGCTCTTGTTGAAAATCATTGTGAAATGTGATCGCTGGTAAACAGAGAATCCCTTTTGGAAAAGAAAATATGGTCAATTCTAGTGCAGTAATAAGGTTATTGAATCAAATATGAGCATTTTAAGAACTTTCTGGGGTGGATATATTTTGGGTTGCCTGTGCTGTTCCAAAGAGCTCTTTAAATTGTCTTTTTCACTATGCTTGTGTAAAATGATCCCGTCCTTTGGCTGCACTGGACATGGTAGCCAGCACCCAGAGAGCTGGGCAACAGGGGACTTTTCCTTGGGCCACTGGGACCAAGGCCATTAGCAAGAGGTAGTCGCTCCCTGTGGCTGACGTTATAGCCCAAGAACTCGGGAGCTGGGCAAGGACATTAGAGATGCACCACGTGGCCTGTGGAAAAGTCTGGGTGTTCAGGAGGTGTGGAGGGCAGGCTCTGTCCTGCTCTGGGTTACAGTACAGCAGCCTCCAGGCTGGGCCCAGCCCTGGCGACGTCATGATGTAAAGCAACCGCTGACCTGGTGACTCCACGGTGCAAGAAACCGTCGCTTACCGAAGTAAGTCAGGAGCACCTGGGCCGGGTGTGTTGGCGTGCTTCTGCACACTCTGAGTCTCCCAGGTGCAAGGCTGGGGCAAAGGGGGCCCAAGCTGGAGCCCAGCCTAGGCAGCTTAGCAAGAACTGTCTCAGAGTAACAAAGGGCTGGGGATAAAGCTCAGGGCAGAGGCCCGAGGTACCACACACACACACACACACACACACACACAAATCAGGAGCACGTGGACGCATGGGCCGCACTGTATCATACTGGAAGTGGCGGGCACACGAGACTGTCCCACATAGCAGATGCCCCCCCGGCCCCTCTCCTGAGACCTGTAAAAGGAAGAGCACCTCGGCCCACAAGCAGGTGGCACCTCCAGCCTGTCACCTGGTCCCTGGCCTGCAGCCTGCTTGGGAAAATTGCCAGCAAAGGGCCTCAGTCCATCCTGAGGCCGTCCGCCCACTGTGGCTTCACACCGCCTGCCCTGGGGACCGGTCCCTCCTGAGAGCCCGTGCCTCTGTGCCTCACCTGCCTCCTCTGACACCTGCAGGGGACCCCTCTGCATCTGCACCTGTGCTCTCTGCAATCCTTTAGAACCCGGGGCTTTGATTTTACTTTATCCTGCTCTCCAAGTGATTTACACTTCGGGTCTCTCATGGGAGAGAGATCATGTGATATTTAACCTTCGGTGTCAGATCTGTTTCACTTAGTATTACGTGGTCTCAAAATCCACCCAAAAGTAACAGAGAGGTGGACTCGGCAGGGACAGGTAGGAGCCTGAGGAAGAAGAGACGAGGGGAGGAGACGAGAACGACCCAGATGGCATGCGTCTACACACCAGCTACCCAGGCAAAGGTAATTACTATGCACTGCAACCGCACACTGATGAAAAAACCTTACACCCCAGGGCTGCTTTTAACCCCTTCTTAGCCTTCCGTTGCCTGCACATTATTACACGAAGTGTAATATGAGGCTTGAGGGCCTGCAGATCCCAGTAATTAAAGTTGCAGAGGAGCAAAAGGACCCGTGATTGCCTCAGTCGAACTCCAAGTGAAATTGAGGCTCTTCTTTAGTCAGATGAAGTTACTATAACTCGTGAATTTATTGTTATTCAATAAGTCCTGACATTGTAGAGAGACACAAACGTGTCCCATCTGGCTCCCAACGGTGTCAAGGAAAAGGAATCAAAATGGTTCACATTGGTTTGGGGTGCTTAAAGCAGGCGGGAGGGCTCTGTTCATCAGATTCGGGGGGTCGGCCGCTGAGCCTGGAACTGGGGTGCAGGTGTGCTGCCCTGGCCTGCTCGTCCCTGCTCAGCTTCAGTGCCAGGAACCCCAGCCGCTTTCCCACCGAGCAGCTTAGCTTCTGCCCGCACCAGTCATGTTCCTGATAAGTGTCGTAAACCCCCACGCCCTGGAGGTACGGTACTGAGGCTCCGGACACAGCTGCCGTTGCGTAAACCCTTGGAGCACGTGGTTTTCAAGACTATTTGAACTTGTATTTCTCCAGACTGAGATGGTAATTAGTGCCAAGCAAATGTAATTTGGTTTGCTCTTGAGTAGGTTCATTCAGTCACCACTGAGCAGGAGCAAGACTGAGATAAAGGAGAAAGACAACGTACCTGCGCCCGAGATGCCCACTGTCCTCTTGCACCCAGCATCACCCCTTCCAGCCACTGTCTATGACTTAATCTCTTCCCCATCACCGGGACCAAATACCCAACACGTACATCTTAAAGGAGGAGGGGTTTATTTTGGCTCACGATTCAGAAGCTCCAGTCCATGGTCAGCAGCCTCAAATGGAGAAACAAGGAGGAAGGTCCACGTGCAGGAAAGCAGCTCAGGGCAAGCCAGCCAGGGAGCAGAGAGGGAAGCAGCAGCGGGAAGGGTGACCTGTCTTCCAGGGACTGGGCCGGCTCCACCAAGCCCCCTGCTAGTAGCTGTAAACTCATTCACAGCCTAGTCCACTGAGCACGCCCATGGCCCAGAGCCTTCTAAAGGCCCAGCCTCTGACCACGGAGGCTTGGGTGGGGGTGATCACGCCCTGGATCCCAGCTTCCGAGCCTGTCCCCTCTAGCCTCATGGGAAACTCCCCACTGCGTGAAGGTGAGCTCCTGGCCACGCGTCACTACACCCTGAGCCTCCAGTCCCGAGCCACCATGCTGAGCCCGGCCCTGCCCAGGGTGAGCTCCCCCCTCGCCTCCAGTCCTCTCGGGCTCCGTGTCTGTCCATGTCCCTTTGTCCAGGCATGAAGTGCGCCCTTCTGTCCTGCAGCTGCTCGGATGCCAGCACCTGTGAACTCTTCCTCCTCCTGTCCTGCCCACGCCAGCTGCTGCTTTTGAAGGAACAGCTCTTTAGTGGGTCCAGTGACATATGGAGATGCAGCTGTGTGAAATAATACCGGTCCTGTGTACCTCCCCCCAGCTTCTCCCAGGAGACCTAGCCATAAGGTCACGGCCAGCAGGAGACCAGGGCAGAGTCACTGAGGAGAAGCCATGTGACAGTGGGCAGGGACTGCAGTGGGGCTGGGAAAGGCCAGGTTTCCTCCTCAGAGATTCCGGGGCAGCAGGGCCACCTGACATGTGAATTGCAGGCTCTGGTCTGTGGCCCCGGAGGGGAATAAACCCTGCTGCGCTGTGCTCTGTAGTTTGCAGGCACTCGTTACCACAGCCCCAAGAAAGCAAAACTGGGATTGAACCCGGAGCTTCACACTTGAGCTAGTGTGTAGGCTGAGCTTGCACTTGCCACCCTCCTGCCTCAGCCTCCCAGGGTGCTGGGATTACGAGGCTGTCATTTGCGGGATGCAGGTGTGTGTGTGTTTGTGTGTGTGTGCCCATGTGTGCGTGCTTACTTCTGTGCGACTTGATTACATGTGTAGACACATATGACCACCCATGTCAAGACGTGGGACAATTCCACCACAGTGACCCCCAGACGATGCTCAGGGCATCGTCACTGCATCCCTCCTCTCACCACCACTGAGCTCTGACAATCGCTGGTCTCTGTCTCGGTAACTCTGCCATCTCTGGGACTAACAGACTCCCGTCCTACAACCCTCAAAGAGCCACATGGCATAGTCACAGTTTGTTGCTTTTTTAGTGCTGAGTAGTACTCCACACACAGACATACCACAGTGAACATTCACCTGTGAGGAATGATTTTGGTTGTCCCCGGTTTTGGGTTACACTCAATCAACCTATGATGAACATTTCTGGGAAACTTTTTCTTTTCTTTTTTTCTTTGTTTTTGCGGTACTGAGAACAAACCCAGGGGCTGCACACCGAACCGTGCCCTCAGCCCTTTCATACTTTTTATTTTGACCCTAGATCTCACTAAGTTGCCCAACAGGACTCAGGCTTGTGGTTCTCCTGCCTCAGCCTCCCAAAGTGCTGGGATTACTACCAGCTCTGCCACAGAGATGTGTTTGTGTCAAAACCGTAACTCTGGGGTTATGGCCAACAGCGGGACCACGGGCCCAGGAGAGGGCCATGTTTAGCTCACCTGCCTCTTCCTCTGCTGGGAAACTCCCGTTCCCTTCTTCTCATCAGGCTCTTTGTTTTTACTAACGAACCTCGAGGATACTTTCTGGGTGCAGGTCCTTGGTCAGCTCCACGGCTTGCAAATGTTTCCTCGCAGTCTGTCGCTCACTTTGCTGTTGTTTTGAAACAAGGTGTCACTGTGTACCTCAGGCTGGTCTTGAACGTGCCGAGATCCTCCTGCCTCAGCTTCCTGTGTGCTGTCATTGCAGGCAAGCACCACCACGTCTGGCTCGTAGCTGGTCTTTTCAGTTTCCTAACACGTCTTTCCCCAGAGCAGCAGTGCCTGATTTTGATGCAGTCGGCTCGATCCACTGTCTCGTCCTGGCTCGGCCTTGGTGTGGAACCTTTGCCTCTCCTGGGTCCCCAGCCTCTCCCCCTCCACTTGATCGGAAAGTTTATGGCTCCCGTTTTACATTTACATCTAGGATCGATTTGATTGTTTTCTTGTTCTATCTACAGATGTCTGGTTTCCCAGAGCTGACCTTTAATAATTGACTCACACCTGCTAAGGACTCATTGCGTATTTTGTCTACACCAAAGTCCACGTGGATTGGGGTGAAGGCGTCCCTGAATGGAACAAGTCTGGTAACTCAGCTCTCAGACCCCAGTTGTGCTTGGCCGGTGACAGGGTTGTGAGGACCACATGGCAGACGGGAGCCATCTTGAGGCCACCATGCCCGAGTACAGCCGGGGCCCAGGGTGTAATTTACACCCCGTGTATTTATAAGGTGCTTCGCTCCTGCAGTGCTGTCACACGCTGCCTTCCTTTCCCCTCATGCATATTTATTCATTTTCGGTCCCAACTACTGGGCCTGTTAGTCATCTGTCTGTCAAACGAATTGGCATTTATCAAAAGTTTTATTTGCACTGCCAGTGAAAATAAAAGGCGGAAGAAACACAGGCGGCGAAGCAAAGACATAGCTCTTAACAGAAAGAACTAGAAACAGGACCAGCTACTATTTTACAGTAGTTGATCAGTTCCCACTTTCGCTAAGCCCTGGGGAAAGCTGGCCTTGGGGGCCCTGGGGGCCCCGACTATAAAAGAAACACATATTCATACACGTGTAGGAGGTGTCGTAAAAATATGGGGTGAATCTAAGTGAGTGTTTAAAGTTTTAAAAATGTATTACTGTAAAAGACACGACTCCCTCTCAAAAATTCTCCGTCCACACTGAGCACACTGATATCACGACTCTGGCCACTTTCTGAGCAGCTCTGGCATCCTCTTCCCTGCGTGTCTGTAGCTGCCTCGATGTCCTGAACTGATTCAAAACACTGACCTTTCATGGTCGTTTTGACCTTGGGGAGGAGCCGAAGCCTCGAGGAGACAGAGCCGCTGGAGGAGGAGGAGGAGGAGGACCAGCTGCCGTGCTTTTGTCTGACAGGAATTTCCACACTGGACGTGGTGTGTGACTTGGGACATTGTCCAGGAGGATGAAGCCGTTTGCTCATTCCCCAGGGGCTTTTCACTCTCGTCATTCCTTAAACCCCCCAGTGAGCCCTGGTAACATCCAACGCGCACCGGGTGCCCACTCAGCTCACACGGGTCCCTCAAGGTCAAACACGACCTTCGCGCTGGACCTTGCTCGGTGCATTCTGCACTCGCATGGAGACCTGAGGATTTCCACCGGAACTCTGAACCCTGGTCCCAGGCTCTGACAGTAGCTTTTTTTTTTTTTTTACTGGTACTGGGGATTGAACTCATGCCAAGCAGGTGCTTATGCCGCTGAGCTAAATCCCCAGCTCAGGTTTCCTCTCCCTTGGTGACATTTCTTACAAAGCTGGAGTCTTTAAAAAGTGGCACCGCCACACCGCTCCAACGCAATGTGCTTTGTGGTCCCTGATTTACCGCACACTTTAAAATATTTCCCTCAGGCAAAGCTCACGACTGACTCACTGCCAGACAAGGTGAAAATTGTCACTCCCTGCTACTAAGCTGCATTTCCACTAGACGGCATTCAGTAACAGTGCTCGCCAGATTTTTTAAGTCACACTTTGCATACATTCATATTTTATCATGTATATAAACATAGTCTGTAATATATAAACACATGTCCTATTACAACATCAACTATGTATAATGTGTATGGATTATATTATGCGTGTATATATGTGTGCATTGTATACACGAGTGTACATATGTACATCATATACGCACACGCTGTATACTGTGTATATATGGTGTATATCATGTATATTATTTAACTAAACACATACACACACTTACGCACACTTATGCTGAGCAATGCGCCCTTGCAGTGAAATGCTTGGAAGTTGCAGGTATCCTAACTCTTTACTCCTGAATCCTAAGAATCAGGACATGTTCTTACATAACCATTAGGCCACTCTCCCACCCAAGTCATTCGGTGTGATAATGCTACTCACTGCCCGGTCCCCATTCAAAGCTCACCCTGTCCTTCATGGGCTTCTGAGCCCAGGGTCCACCTGCATCAGGAATGGTGTCCTACGTGTCCTGCATCCATGCCTCCCTCGCCTCCTCGGGTCTCAGGCAGTGTGTCCTTTGTCGTCTTTTGTGGTTAATATTTACAGAGTCCAGGTCAGGAGCTCCCCTTTTCCACCCTCCCATACCTTGGCTTGGATTTGTCTGTGTTCTCTCAGCAGGAATTGTGCTTGGATGGAGCAGCATATCTCAGCCAGGGCTCAGGACAACAGGACTGGGTCCAGTCACCCCTGAGCACCCACCTTTCCCCTTGGGACACAGTCGTGGGGGCCGTTTGGTGGCTGTGTTGAATCCTGTTCCCGACAGCCTGCACCCAATGACCCTCACCTCAGCAGAGGACTATTTCACTGGTGCCCATGAAATGGTGATTTTCCTAATCCGATCATTTTTCCCTATTAAGTAGCTAGTGCCATTCCATAAAGATGACCTCCTCCCCCATTTTCTTCTTCTCAGTCTTATTTGGATTTGGAAATCCTCAGGTGGCTCCGAATTTGAGCAGCGGAAGGCCCTCAAGCCAGCCCTTCTCACGTTGCTCCATGTCTTAGGGTGGACGGTTCCTTCTCCCGAAACCATCAAACACCCCAGGCTCAGCCCCTGGAGCCCCTACCCTGGGCTGGGGATGGCTGCTTTTCCCTTTGGTGGAGATCCGGGTTTAGAAGCCAAAATCCCGGGGGTACCTGATATGTCGGCTGCTGCCCGTGTCACTGCTTCGGGACCTTTCCCCTGGACAGAGACTTAAAGCACAGTTTTTTAAGATCACGAGTTTGCGTGATGTCTCTGCCTCCCTCCCGGCACCAGGGGGGTTCTGCCATACACCCCCACACCCCGTGTTAGCTTTCCTCTCTCTCACCACTCCAAAAACTGGCACTGCCAACAAGTGTGGGTTTACTCATTTGCCCAGTCCCGGAATAAACCCAGAAAAGCCCTGTAATTACTACATCAGCGTCACCACTGAAAACAAAGCTAGGAAGGAAAGCTTAATATTCCTTTTTGGCTCCTTTTGCCCTTAAAATATGTCCCAGCAGACAGGTCACTAAGTTAAGCACCTGAGTTCCTATATTCCTGGGTGGCTATGATATCAATGTGATGTATAGTTAGGTTCACCCATTTCTGCTTCTAGCCATTTTAAAAGTAAAATAGAAGAATTATTTTACAGAGACCATGTATGAAGCCTCATGACAATGAAAAACACTACTCAGATATTAAAATACAAGTTTTACTTCAATTAAAGAGATGACATTACCCAAGAGATGCAGGCAACATAAAATTGACTGAACTCAGATGCCAGGACTGAGAGTTTCCATCACTGAGCAATCTTCAGAGGGCTGGAGAGGTTTCTTAAATGTGCTTACTGTAAACAGAGACTGAGATGAGTCCTCCATGGGGTTAGAGTCACCCAAGGAAAGAAAAATATTGCCTTCTAAGGGAAAACAAAAACACCTGATGATTTCCACAGATTAAAAAATACTACAAAAATAAAACCCTGTGTCAGTCAGCTGTGTGCTGCTCTAACAAAATACCCGAGGCAGGGTACTTTCTGCAGAAAAGAGGCTCACGGTTCAGGTCAGCCCTGGTGCAGTTCTCGTGGAAGATGGCACCCCATGGGGAGGCAGCCCTGGAAGAGAGATTAGGGGAGCTTCGGGGCTCCACTGTAATAACCCATTCTTTCGGGAGAGAGCACAGCAGGACAGCCCACAGGTGGACATCCTGGCCCTTTCTCCTGGTGCACCCTCATCGTTGCTCGGTCCCCAAGGACAGACGCCCTGCTGGGTTTGACTGACGAACAAATCAGACCTAAGTTTGGCTGCTTGGTTGCTGCTCTACGTCTTTATTTTCCCTCCGAGTAAAGCATGATATTAATGAATGCTTTGATTGCCGTGGGAGTCACAAATTCCATAATTTTTAAGCATTGTGTAATTTCTTCCATTGTGATTCAAACGATGCTGACCTCCCCAAGGAGTCAGCAAGCCCAAAGCCAGACAGCCCCCAAATTAGAGCAGCAGCCACGAGTGAGAGACTTTCTGCCTTCGTCAACAGACCGATACTCACATAGTGAGCGTGAGCTGCACTCTCCACGCTGCTTCTTCAGCTCACCTAGGGAGGCCTCTATTCATCATGCCACGTTTCCCTGGAAACCATTGATAAGATTTCAAAACACTTCAAAACAATATAACCGCTCTCCCCGAGATGTTTCTGTGGTTGCCCAGGAAACTGCTGTCTCTCTTGGCTGTGGGAGGGGAGGGGATGGAGTCTGCTATGCCACAAGCGAAGTGGATTTTGAAGACAAGCTCAGCCCAAGTATGAGCGTTCCCAGGTGTTCTGTCCCTCACACGAGATTTTGTCCCCTGGCCTCTTGTCACTCACTGAGGAGCCCAGGGCCCTCACCCTGGTTCTAAACTTCCTCCCATGCAGCTGGAAATGCAAGTTTCCAGGAAGCACATGGATCCCACAGGGGTGGCACTGGGGGTCTCTCTCTGTCCCGGTCTCTCTGCTTTGTCTCTATCTCTCTTCTGCTTCTTATTATCCAGAAAATGAACGGAAGCC
>PVJX010021476.1:0-31813 GCA_004027295.1 Dolichotis patagonum | reverse complement strand
AAATGATGTTTTCCTCTGGAAGCCGTAACTTTGCTGCTAGTGTTGGTCTCCGGCAATTAGGGCTCAGGGAGGCACTTTCTGAGTTCGGTGGCACTTAAACTTCGAAAGGAAAAGCTTTGAAATGTGTTAAATATGGAACTGCTTGTTAAACTGAATCGAAGGAAGAGATCCTGCTTTCATTTCTGCCTGTGTTTGAAGGCAGTAAAACTGCATTTCTGAGTAGTTCAATACACTTAAGAACTGCTTCAGCTCAGCCACTATCAATCATGAGCTTGCTGTTCAGATCCATCTTCCAGGGGCATTTTCCCCCCAAATTTTCAACTACGGGCTCCAAGATTAGCAGTAAGGCCATAACTATTACCAAAAAAAGATGTGACCAAAAAATCATATAGTTTCCAAATATCATCTAAACACACACACACACCCTGTTCACAGTCAGGGTCCTTGTTGTGGTTAGGGTCTGGATGGCCCCTAAGCCTCATGCAGTCATGGAGGCGGGCTTCTAGAGTTTGTGAATGACTCATGGTCCAATGCTGGGATTAGGGTGTGAGTGCTACGCCCAAATGGGTGTGGCTTACATGAGGGACAGAAAGTCTTCTCTCCATGCTCCCCCACTTTTGGTCTTGTTGCTTGTGCTGTTTTCTGCTGCTATGAACTGTTGCCTTGTGTCACTCTGCCTTGAGGCCAGCTGATTATGGACTAAAATCTCCAAAACCGTGAGCTAAATAAACCTTCCCTTCCTTCACTTTGGGTGTTGGGTATTTTGTCCCAGCAACAAGAGAACAGTAACCAAGACAGCCATGGAACTTCCCGAAGACAGGCAAAGAGGTTTGCTTCTGCCATTCACAGTGACACTGCTGCACCAGTGGAGCCCACTTCCTCCATGTTCTGGGGAAACCAACTTGGGGCACAGTGCTTGCTGCCCTAAGATTGCATCAGTGAAGAATCCAGAGTGTGAACAGGAAGGCAGCAGAGCCACCTTAATGGTCATAAAACACAAAGACTCCCTTTCAGGGGAGCCCACAATCTTGTCTTTCTCAACAATCTGGTTAATTTCTTAGTGTCCTACTATTAATGTCCTATAATTGAAAAAATGGTAAAGGTTATTAGTTGTTAAAAGGTCATGATAGACTACAATCTTGGCCACGGGAATGTGACTTAATTTATATATTTCATTTCAAAGCATTTTAAAATGCAAATTTAAATGTGCAGAAGTCGATTTGGTTAGGACCTTTCTGACATCTGAGCAAAAGCCAAAAGTGTTAATGGTGTCTAATTATTACTGAATGCTACAAGTTCGGGTTGTCTTGAGGGAGAGCAGCTGAGGGACTCTTAAACCAGGACTGCAGCTGTCTCTGCTGCGGTCCCACGCGTGCGAGTGTGGCCCCGGCTGAAGGGTGCCTTTGCTCACCTGACTGCCACCCAGGAGCCAGGTCCTGCGCAGGCACGATCAGAGCCTCTGCACCCAGCCTGTTGCTTCTGGTCTCAGTACTTAAAGTTGTAGTTGTTTACACAGAAGGTAGGAAAATAAATAAAAGGCTCATGTTACCGAGATTCGTGCACACCCATGTTTGCAGCAGCACAGCTCATAACAGCGCAGTCTTGGAAGCAACCTTCATGTCCATCAGCAGATGAAGGAATAAAGAAAGTGTGGTGTTTACACACCATGAAGCATTACTGTGTCATAAGAGGGTAAACTTGAATCATTGGTAGGAAAATGGATGCACCTGGGGACCATAATGTTCAATGAAGTGAATCGATGCACAGACTTCACTATTGCATTGTTTCTCCTATGTGAGAAACCCAGGATACAAATAAAGAGCAAAGTAAGAGAGGCAATGGGAAGCAGGGCGATGGATCTTTCTGGAAGGGGAAGGGGAACAAGAGATGGAGGAGGGATTGTGGGGGAGGGGAGGGGTGAACCCGGTAACGAAGTTGTGTAACAAACGTGCACCAACTCCCCACGAGGAGTGTAATCATCATGGGCCGCATGCACAGACTAATGATCAAAAAAAAGAAATTCCCCCAAAGGCGGCGGGGGAGGGCACTGCTTAGTGTTGACGGAGGCCAATAACTGCCTTCCGGTGTAGCACACGTTCCTTAAGACAGAGGAAAACGTGTTTTGAAGCAACGATGATCAAAGAGGTGTGCAGGTTCCTGTACCCTCAGTACACAAAAAGCAACCTGCACCCAAGGAATTCCAATCGGACACCAGGTTTTTAAGGGGTTCTGCAGCCCCAGCCTCTCGGCAGCCTGCGGTTGAATCTTCCAGCCAAACCCCTGCAAGGGGGCCACATTCTTCTCTGGGGCCAGGGGAGATGGAACTGCCTTCCAGAGCTCCTGTGACAGACGCTGTGGCTGCCGCTTTGCTTCTGGTGCTGCTGTTGCCTTCGTCGCCGATCGGGGTGGCAGCTTTGGTCTCCTGTCAGCCTCTCCTCCCCTTGCTCTGCTGTACCCATGCTCGCTGCTTGGCTTCTGCTGCCTGATGCAGTCCTTTATACCTGCGTTCGGTTTCTTTCAGGGAGAGTTCTTAACAACTAGCTATGATTTATTCCACCAGGCACTGACCTGCTTGGCTTTCCTTCACCCTGTGCCTTTAATCAGCAGAGTGAACAAACGCCCTGCACTCGCTCTCCTCCTGTGCCGATTTTCTCCATCTGTCACTCCATCTTCTCTGTGGCTCCAGGGGCAGAGGCTTGGTGCTGGCCGGAAGGGCCGGCCCAGGCGCGGGCTCTGGGCACCGATCTCCTCTGCTGTGTCAGGAACAGCGCTCTGCTTTTCTGGCTGTTGATGGACAGGTGCGTCCACTGACAGCGGGGTGAACTCCTGCATGCCGGGAGCTGCCCTGAGCAGCTCTAGCTGAAGCATGGAGGCACCCACACAAGAAGGACAGACAGACGCCTCAGATGGCAACCGGGCCAGCTCTGGCTCCCCACAGCCCCTGCTGTTCCAGCCCCCAGACTTTGGTTGAACATCCCCCCCAGAATTCCATCCTGTCTTTCTGATAGAATATAATCGTTACTATTTCCAGGAGCATTCCTGCGCTTTGCCTAATGAGGTCAAGGTGTTGACTCGGTGTGATCAAAAATACAGTGAACACTTAAATGTAACACAATTCCTGACAACAAATGACACTTTGTCACAAATCCCCTCAGAATGCTCCCCTTGCTGCACATACACTCCTCCCGTTGTCCGTGACACTTTCTGCAGTCCCACACAGTGGGAAGGGTCTACCCTGTCCTGCCCACTGTGCCCTGGCAGGTCTAACTGCAGAACTCCAGGAAGAGCAGGGCTCAGAGGGGCCGGGTAACTCCCAGCCCGCCTCGCCCGCACCTCCCTTCCTTCCCTGGATTCAGCAGCGCGAGGTGAGGTGAGCAGTGCACTCCTGATAGGATCTGGGGAGATTCGCGCAATGTTTTCCGGTGCTCTCAATCTGCAGGAGGGCGTGTCTGCAGGGCCGGGTGCAGCTGCTTGCTCTGCGCACCTGCTGGTGTGCCCGAGGCCGCAAACTTTAAGCACAGCACCTAACAAACAGGCTCCTGCCTCCCCTCCTCAGCTGCTCTTCACAGTGCTCTCAGCAGGAGACCCTGCTGCCAAGGCCTTCCAAAGGTAGCCAGGACAGACCCCTTCCCAGGAGCTGCCCTGTGCTCAGCGCCTGCGCTGTGCTGCTGGTGCACCCACCCCTGCCCAGCGCTCCCGCCACCCCGCCTCTTGGTTTCAAACCTTTCAACCAAGTCGCTGGCCCGACTCAAAGGAGAAACCCAGTGCCCACAACCCAGGTCCTGGTCCACAAGGTCTCCGGTGGAGTGAGCCCGCCACCTCGGCCATGTCAGTGGGGTTTGTTGTTTGCTTGTTTGTTTTTGATGCCAGTTCCCTTTAAGGACACTTGATAAACACTACAATTTTATTAATGATTGAATGCATGCCACTTTAATGCTCTGCGCAGTGAAATGGTAAGGGGGACAGGAGCGCTCTCCTCACAAGTAGGACACGGTCGGAAGCAAAGCGCTCGCCATCTGAGCCGCGACCCCACCAGCCCCCCTTGCCACGGAATCCTACTTTTCCTTCCCAAGAATGGTGGACTGAAAGCTAGTGGCAGATGGGTGTGTGGCAGACGATCTCTTGAAAGCGAAAAACGTGAATGTGTTGCTCTTGGCATCAAAACTGACAACGTTTGTGGCAAGAAAAAATTCACACTTTCAAGTATAAAAAGAAAAAAAAAGAAAACAGAATTTCATAAAACTCATGTCTGCCCCTGGAAGAGCAGGGACTTAGCTCTGTGAAAGCCACGCAGCTGAGCCTGGGGGAAAGTTCAGGCAGAGGTCGGTGGTCTCAGTTTCCCGAGCTTGTGGCCTCAAGATTTCCTGCTCTGCGCTCTCCACCTGCAGCCTTGCCTCCCTGGAGCCCTCGAAGTCATACCTAGGGGTTCTCAGGCCTCACACTGGGCCATGGTGCCTGTGTCCACCCAACTGGGCCTCACACTGGGCCGTGGTGCCTGTGTCCACCCAATTGGCCTCACTGATGTACACTGCCTTGAGGTTCAGTCTTCCCTAACGTGCTTTGCTGGCCACGCTTGTTCAGATTAAGACCACGCAAGCTCAAAACCTCCCCTCCTGACCTCTGGGGTGGAGACTCCCAGGTGACTGGAGGAAGTCCATTAGTTACCACCCCGACCACTCCCTCCACTCTAGGAAAACAGAAGAGAATGTTAACAGTCCTTGCTAATAAAAGTCAGCCATGGTTGGAGAGTACTGTGCCTGTCACTCAGTGACAGGCCAGCGGAAGCCCACTACTTCCCGACTGTGAATTCCACTCACAACTCTCCCCTGGAAAAATCTGAGAGCTAAGAGGCCCATCTTCACTCGGCCCTGCTGGTCCCCAATCCCAGTGACACAAACATGAGCTTGACAAACGGCCAATATCTAAGAGTTAATATTTATTAACTCTTAAGGAGTTAATAAATGTGCGATTCGGATGTTATAGAATGAATTATGTTAATATTTGGAAGAGCCACAGATTCAGTGAACCAACCACGGTCACTAGTTTCCAAACCATCAGCCTATAAGGTTATAAAGTCATGGGCAGATAGAACACCCATTAGGGGCGGGACAGTCCGGTAGTTCTTAAGACACTAAGTAGGAACAATCATCAACGTGGCTTCAGGTTCTCCACTGAAACTTCCCTTCAAATACAGCCATGTTTCATTTCTCTGCGTGGCTGTGAGCACTACTGGGCACTTGCTGCTTTCCTTGGTTTGCTTCAGCTGCTGGAGGAAAAGCTCGGTGAGGAAAGGGAGCAGTCCATCTCGGGTATTGTGTCCCCAGTGCTCCGTCGCTGGCACCCAGCTTGGAGCAGATGCCCCATGAGTGAGGCTTAAAGAAACGCAACCACAAGCTGGACTTGCGTGGAGTTACAACCAGTCTGATTTACCTAGAATTTGTAATTATTTGAGAAAATTCCCCAGGGGATCTGGTAACTTGAGAAAGAGTCAAACTATTTCAGGGCAGGTGTATCTAAAATATGTAAGACATAAAGAATGGGTATTCTGTGCCAACATGTAGGAAGCATGTTACTTTTGTGTATGCATGTGTGTTCCTGCAAAAAGGAGGCTAACTAGGTTTGTGGGGAAAGAAGATTGGGAGTGACCGGGGGAGGCATGCCGAGTGTCACCAGGGCACCAAGCAGAGACCCCTGGCCCCGGGGTGACTACCTGGGCGGCTGAGGCAGGCAGCTCAGCAGGCAGGAGGCTCTCAACAGATTTGGAGAACTGCTTTTATACTAATTTTAGAACTTTTATGACTATTTTCATGGTGTACTTCATATAGATTATTTGCAAAGCTGAAAATTTTTCTCTTATATTCAGCTAAGGAAACTGACTTGGGAGTAGAAGACAGGACCTGCTTCCCTGGAGCCACATGTCCTGGGTGGACCTGCCACTTGACTGGTCTTTGGAGGGAAGGTTAGGGTTTGGCTACGGAGTCTCTCCAGTTCATCAATCTCTTGCTCTCTTTTTTCTTTCATCTATTTTTTTTTCTAGAGAGAACACATGTCCCTATTGTACCATCAGGGGCCCCAACCCGGGTTCAACTGTGGCACTTGGACATAGAACGCTCGTATGCTGCCCAATGCAGCGTGGGTTCGAGCCACAGGAAGGACGGCTGTGCCTGCCCGTGTTAGGCCCACACCCCCAGCCTCCACAGAAGCCATGGTCCCACCGAACTGCAGATTTCGTGCTGCTAGTCTGCCACGATTAAGTCCTCATCTGCTACAAAACATCTCCTCCAGTTGGGTCCTAAAAGAATTCCATGTTAGGAGTCTCAGAAAAACCAGATACATGGTTTAAAATGCTCTGACAGACAGCTAGCTAACCAAGCCAAGGACAGCAATGTTTCTCGATGGTAGTGTGGTCCTAACCCACATTCTATGAAAAATTCACAAGCCACAAATTCCACAGACAGGAAGCAAAACCACCTTCCAGGTGAACGCAGCCGTAAGAACCTTATACTCCCGTCCTCCCGTTACCCCACCCCAGGGCCTCGGGCTGAGACGGCCCCACTCCCGGCAGCTGCGTGGGGGGAGGCAGCGAGTGGCGTGGACGCAGGAGGAGAGGGCAAGGGTACCTTTCACTGTCACGTGCACACTCTGGCTGGTGGAGAGCTGGGGCTGAACCAACACGTTGCACGTGTATTCGCCCTCGTCAACTTCTTTTTGGACATCGGAGAGTTTTAGAGTTCCATTGTTCTCAAATGCCACCTGGCGGTGGTTAAAAGGAAGCAGATTAGAGTTCTTGTACCATTTGATGGAGTAATACGGGTAGCCAATCACACGACAGTGAATGTATGTGTCCCGTCCTGCTATTGCTGTGATATTTTTCATTGGTCGAATGCTTGCAGGCCCTGGAGAGACATAAAAAAGAACTCTTGAAAACAATTTAAGGGTACATCTCGTGTGGGGAAGTGGGTATGCTTTTCCTTGAGTTAGTAGCACAGATCATGTTTATGTAAGCTCATCCTTTGCTGTTAATTGGAATTTGAGGCACTTGGCATTTTTATTACTTTCAAATGATCTGAGTGAATGCTTAAAACTTTCAGCCACCCATGACTTCCACTGAGATATTTTGACTCATGAGATCAAAGGTAATTTATCAAAAAACAAAAGGGCAATTCTTCTGCACTGCGTGACCACACTGTGTGAAGACCAGCAGCAGCATCACAGCTGAGAAGGCGGCGACACCGCCACGCACGGTGAGCGTGAGGTAAGGACGATGCACGTGAGGCTTCCCGAGGGTGGAGCAGAACGGAGAGGAGGCGAAAGGACAGGACATGCAGAGCATAAACCAGCAGAGGAAAGATCGATGGACCAGTCAGAGAGAAGAGAGAGAGGGAGAGGACAAGCTGACTAAGGAACCACCCAAATGCCATTTCAACCTTAACCCGTGGGCGGCTCCCAGAGGCAGGGAGAGGGCGGGACTCGGGACGCGGTGACTGCACCTGGCATTCCGGGGCTCCGCCCCAGCGTGCAGAAGCCCTCCTCCCCTACCATGAGTCATGTGTGTTTTTCGAGGAGCTCATTTGACAAGCACCTCTTACGTTTATTCGAGCCTGGTACAGGACGACTCCTGCAGAGTTGTTGGCCGTGCAGCGGTAGACGCCCCCGTCCCGGACCTGGGAGCTGGAGATGTTCAGGTAGCTGACCACGTTCCCCTCGGACGTGATCATCTGGCTGATGCGGTGCCCGCCACCCTTCAGGATCGGGTCGTCATCCAGGGTCCACGTGACGGTGGGCAGGGGCGTCCCCTTGACGTTGCACATGAGGGACACGGGTTCGGCGGGGCTCACCACTTTCTCGCTAAAGGCGGAAATGATTTTGGGAGTCCCATCTGCAGGAAAAAAAAAAACCATGGGAGGAAGTGGCCCGCACACACCCTTTAACAACCTCGGAGGACGCCTGCTGTGCGCTGGGGTCACAGGGCGGTGGGCAGCGCTGCGCTACGGGCCTGCTTTTATTCACGGTGCTGCCCTGGGCTTTCACTGCTTCACATCGGGTGTGCACAGCGTTAGTGAGCTTCAGAGAAGCGCGCGGCTCTTTCCTGACTGTCCTCACAAGAGGAACAAGGGCACGACCTCGAGGTCATGCTAAAGTCTCCGGTTAAAATCCGACGTCCCCACCCAGCGTTACAGGCACTGCGGGACACGGCTGGGCCTTCTGCCTCCCTCTACTGGTTCAGGGATTTCTCAGCACGGGGCTGTCAGAAGAGGAAGGCAGCCCCCTGGGAGCGGGTGAGCCCAGCACAGTCCTTTTCTCTCTTTTATGGATTTAATTACAAATGGCGCCTGCATGTAAATGTCCGTGCAACTGCTGACAAGGGGGGAAGCTAAGTGCTACGCAGCGCAGCCCTTTCGTCGGTGTCAACTATCTCTAACAGTGTCACAAGAAGGGTGCCATAAAGTGTATCACCCGGCCTGGAACCCTTTTGACAGTGAAGTGCATGCCGCCAGAACCACTGGGGGCAGACTAGGAGCTCCGCCTTGGAGAAAGCACCATCGCGGTTTCCACGGTGCCTGACAACAATGACAT
This sequence comes from Dolichotis patagonum, assembly GCA_004027295.1. Taxonomy (NCBI): domain Eukaryota; kingdom Metazoa; phylum Chordata; class Mammalia; order Rodentia; family Caviidae; genus Dolichotis; species Dolichotis patagonum. The sequence goes on along the minus strand of PVJX010021476.1, from coordinate 23,236 downwards.
GTCCCTGTCTCATCATTCTCCTGTCACATTCATCAGCTGTTTCTCTCACAGTGTGTCCAAAATCGCAAATATGCGTTTCTCCTCCTTTTATGCATTTTCATTGAAAGAAAAATGAGATGTGGACTTCTTAAAGAGACTGTACCGGAGTCAACCATAGGAAAAGTCATCAACAGGCACTCCAGCCTCACAAGGAAGTCAACGTGGGGACATTTTGCAGGGATAAATGGGCCATTCTGACGTAATTATGATCATACGCAACAATATTTCTGAGTCTGGTAATAAAATTTGCTGGTTTAGGTCAATCGCTGTGTCTGTCTCTATCTGTCTCTGTCTTTCTTTCCCTCGCTCAATTAAAAGGCTGGTCCCATGCTGAAAGGTATTGATAAACATTTTTATTTTACAAAAGCATTCTCTGTATTCTGGAACAACAGGGAAGCACAGACACCCAAGAAGGGAAAGGAGAAACCTGGCATTGCTTGCAAGTTCATCGGAGAAGTGTAACTGTTGACAGTTTCAAATTCCCCAGGGAAACTCACTCATCGCCCCCATGCCTTGAGGCTCGGTTCTGAGGCTGCAGGGTCCCTGCCCAGCCGGGCGGGGTGCTTGCCCATGGCGTCCCTGTCTCCATGGCACGGGAGTCCTCACTTCTGCGTCCACCTGCTGCTTCCAGAGGCTTCCGGGGGCTCTTGTGTTGTATTTGTTTCCCAAATTCACTCACCGGAAACAAGCTGCGGTGTCCGTGGATAGCAAGAACCTTCTTTTTACCAGCACAAATGAAAAGCGAACCTCAGGGATGTTAAAACGAAAGAACTGTGCATTTTCTCTCTGATGCACTGTGGGCATCAGACATGGCCTCATCACGCTGCGCATTTGATCTTGCAGAGCAGTCAGGAGACGTCCTGAGGGGCGCACTTCCACAGCCATCATGAACGAACGCGCCAATAGACCGAAAACACGAACTCGTCTTCATAATTCTGCCTTCCCTGGAAGTGAGCCATGTTTAGCTGTCCACTTCTCTGCACTGACTGCTTTCTTTCTCTTTCTTTTTCTTTTTGTTTTGATTTTTTGAGACAGTCTCTTTATGTAGCTCAGGCTGGCCTTGAACTCACTATGTAGCCCAGGTAAAAATTTGTGGCAGTCCTCCTGCCTCAGCCTCCCAAGTCCTGGGACTACAGGCATGTGCCACTGTGCCAGGCTACGTCCTGATTTCTATACTAAACCCTGCAAACTCAATTTTTTTTTATGTCTAGGAAAGAATTCTTCACTTATACTATTTCCTTTTGTCTGGATTATTTACATACTGTGAATATGTGCTGTGTATTATATGCTGTTAATCACTACTACTAAAAGTTGAAATTGCAGAACTTTATGTTAAATATATGTCTCGCCACAGAGAGTTTAAAATAATTTAAATCATTCTCTTCCATGTTATTACTTCTATTTATGTTATAAACTCTGTAATAGGTTTATAGTTTTCTAATCTACTAATTTTTGCTCAGAAAAGAGAAAAATGCTTTTGCTGCATGCTAACCTTTTGTCATGTCTAGTGTCCCTTATTCCTGGCTGTCCGGTCCCCATATCGTGCCCTTTCTTCCCTCTGTGCCTGTACTTTGTTCACCTCCTGATGCTCCAGAGCCTTCACCCTTGGGTTACTGAAAACACCTCTACGTGGCCTGAATTTTTAACGCTCTCTTTTCCAACAGCAGCCCACGCGGGCAGGGTCCTCGGTTTTCTTTCTCAGAAGTGTAAAGACATTACTCCCCTGCGCTCCCCCCCAGTGCCGGGGAGGTGTCCATCACACGTGGCCATTGCCGTCGAGTCAGTCTCCATCCCTCAGGCTGACAAGACCATCACTGCCTCTCTGGGTCTCTATGTCCTGTGCGCCATTTGCTTTGTATTCTTTTCATGAGGTTTTGCTGAGGCTTTTAGATCTGCAGCTTTTTTTTTTTTTACATCAAATTGGAGAAAATGGTGGCCTTATTTCCTCAAAGGCTGTTTGAGCCCCCACCTCCGCCTCCTGCTTTTCCGGACCTGTGACCATGCCCCTGGGACGACCCTGCTTGTCCCCGGGTGCCAGGCAGCTCCGTGGTCCGTTTCCCTCCGTGATTCAGAGTGGACGGTCTCCACCTGCTCCAAGCTCCCTGATCCTTCCCAAGGCCGCGCGCCAGGCCACACGGTGAGGTTTCCGTTCCCGTCCACTGACTTCACAGTCTCCGTTTCCCTGCTGGCCTTCCTCACATGTTGTCTGCCCGTGTCTCCTGTGCCTCACCGGGCATGAACGTGAACTGGCATCGTGACAGTCCTGTCCACGGGTGCTAATGCCTGGGTCTTCTGCAGGTCCCTTCTGTGGCGAGCCTTGGTTTTTGGCAGCCGGTCTCAGTGCCCTGCCGTTTGCTCGTCTCTCCTTGCTGCAGTTATAAATGCGCTGGAGGCCTGCTGCCCTGCACATTTCTACTGGAGGATGGGGCTGACACCACCTTTTCCCGGGACCTGGGCCCCTCCTGCAGGGCGCGGCCCTCTGGTGCCCCTGCTGTCTTCTCTCACCTGAATACTGGAAGACTCCACACTTTATTTCTCTTCTGGCTTCGTGCTCCTGCAGGACAGCCCTGTGGAGTGTGCTGGGGAAGGCACATCAGTGCGGACATCACAACCTTTTCCTTCTTCCGGGCTCAGATCCATCTGCTTCTAGAATCTCCACATCGCCTTGTCTTCCCAGAGTTTCTCAACTCTGGTTACACGACACTAAGATGCATCCTGTTAGCACTTCCAGAACGGAGACTATTATGCTTATTTTTTATTATTGTTTATGTAGCTCAGGCTGGCCTTGAACTCACTATCTAGCCTAGGTAAAAATTTGTGGCAGTCCTCCTGCCTCGGCCTCCCAAGTGCTGGGACTACATGCATGTGCCACTATGCCAGGCTACGCCCTGATTTCTATACTAAACCCTGCAAACTCGAATAGTTTTATCTGTTTAGGAAAGAATTCTTCACCTATACGATTTCCTTTTGTCAGGATTTCTAGTCTGATGCTGTCTGGCTGTGGTTTACGTAGCCGGGAAGATCCCCTCGGCCCAGCGGTCGCCTGTGCAGTGTGGCACTGTGGGCTTCTACACCTTCCTTTCCAGGTGGGAACTGTGGTGGGCCTCCCCAGAAGATACCACCGGACGCAGATTTACAGCAAGTGCGAGGCACTTACTTGTAATTCCAATCTGCTCTTTTCCTACATTAGCACCATCATCTCTCAGACGAGAGAAAAATAAAATGAAGCTTCTCGTCCTGAATGGAAACTGACGTGTGACGAATGAGTCGGGGAGCAGGTTCGGTGTGGCCCTGCTCCCTCTCTGCTTAAGCGAGGGCTTCTCTGGAGATGAAAGCAGGAGTTATTTTCCCAGAGAGACCCTGGCGTCTTTGAAATCCTCCACGCTGTTGCTCCCCGATAACCTGAGCCTTTCGGCATCATTAGGGATTATCAATATGCTTTTTAGGTTTTCTCAGTCGCCACGGATGCAGATGGTTGCCAAGGCAACGGGGCCCAGGTACTCTCTCTTACAAAGAATCTATAAATAGGGCCTCCACAAGGACCGGAGTGCGTCGTCATTAGCGACCTGGCTGGGTGCAAATCGAACACTTTCCGCTCTTAATTATTACGTGCAATGCAGCATCAGGCACCGAGTCTCAGCCCAACACCGCCAGCTCATTTCACCTCTGCTTCAAAAATCCTCATCGTGTACAACCAGACACTCGAGTCGAGAGTGGAACCTCAGTGCTAAGCCAGCTGCCTCTTAAAATCCAGCTAAGGTTAAAAAAGCTGGAAGAGAAACGTTCACTGACCATCAAGACAGGGTTAAAGCTACTTTAATATGTGACAGGATTTTTATTTAGTCTCCCTTTGGGCTATCTGAAAATCATTTCATTATTTTAATAGATTGATAACAGATGAATGGTAAATTGTAGCTAATGACAGTATTTCCAACCAGACACAGAAACTCACACATGGAGGCTAGTGTAATTATCTGGTGATTAATACCTGTCTTTCTTAGCTGTTACCTGTCACATCGCCTTTCCCTGGCTGATAAGTTAGAGGGTTCCAATACACAGTAGCTAGTTGAGAAAAGGGACAGGGCAGCACCCCATGAGCCTGCGATCACGCCCCAAGACAGCGCCTCCTCTGCACCCAAGCGAGACCCCTGCCGGCTAAGCTTCTCAACAGTGGGCGCACCCCTTCCTGGCCCCCCACCCGCTCAGTGGACACAGGCGATGTCTGGATACACGCTCGGTGGCCACAGCGGGCAAGGAGAGCTCTTGGCATCTAGTGGGTCAGAGGAGGGGGTCAGAGATGCTGCTGCAGCAAACGCTGCCACGTGCACCACAGCCACTAAACAGGCATCGTTGAGGCGCTCAGGTCTGGGGAAGAAGAAATGTCAACAAGCCCTGCGTGTCAAGTGTCTGCGGTCTCTCTCTGGACAAGTGACTCTTGACACGAGTGGTTGACATTCATGGGACTCCTAGCGTGCCACACTGGACTTCTTGTGGGAATGCGCTCTCTGCACGACTCGGCCGGGCGAGCTCCTCTGCGCTACGGACTGGGGGCTCTGGGGAGCACGCGCTGGGCTCGGCACGGCTGGGTCCACCGTCCCGCATCCGGGGCCCACTGACCTTCGAGCACCACCTGGACGTAGTCCTGGGCGGACAGCTTGTCACTGCGCACGAAGCACTGGTAGGCGCCGCCGTCGCTTTTGACCATGTGATCCATGACAAGGTTTTCGTGGTTGATCCCCGTGATCCTCACGTTTTTCCCCGGGTTGAGGATTTCGCCGTTCCGGTACCAGGACAGCTGCTGGTCCTCGGTTCCCGTCACGCTGCAGGACAAGGAAACCTGGCTGCCCACGCTGCTTTTCACCTCCCTGGGACTGATGGTGGCCTTCAGGGGCTCTGGAGAAGGGCGGAGACAGGACAAGCAGGCAAAGCTATCACCAGAGCGCATCCCCACACGTGCTGGGCCTTCCGTACACCCGGTCAGAATGACTTTCCAGAGCACCACTCTGGGGGACACCCTTTTGCTATGGGTTTTGGGGGCCTTCTTTCTCTATTCCGGTCAGTGGCACCTGGACAGTGCTGGTGAAACTGCTTTCTCAAGAAGCACACGTGTGGACGGCAGCACTGACCCTGGATACTAAGGAGCGCAGTGTGCCGGCTCCCAGGGGACACAGGTGCTTGGACACACAAGTCCTACCCGCCCTGTCCCAAGATGCATGAAGGGTGACCCTCGTCTGTTCTCAGACACACGTAGATTCACTCCTGCACGGCACGGGGCTCGCCCTGGGCCACTGACACCTGAGAGAATCCAGTTGGAGTTAAGAGGCCCACAGAACAGAATCCCTCTCTGAGACAAGGCAAGGGTATGGACAGGGTGGCCACGCCCACTCCTGAGCTCTCGTGTTTCCAGTAAACAAACCCGACTCCACGTGGGAAGTATTCACAGGGCACCCGTGCTGGGAGGATGAGGAAGAGATGTGTGCTACTGCCAGGACCACTTGTACAGTCGGAACAGCACCAGACGCTCCTCACGTTACCTGAGCAGTCTCCCTACAAGTCTGTAAGTTTCGTGTTACAGTTGCTGCTTTCCGGAGGAGGAAATGGCTATTCCGAGACATTACCCAATTGGACCAAATCTATTCCCTTGTTAAGTGGCAGGTGGGCATCCTGCTCGTCCTGACTTAGCATCTCAGTGAACTGTGAATCTGAGGACCCGGGACAAGGACAGGAATGGCTGCTATGGGGCCAAGCAGGGTGAGGCAGAGGCCAGCAGGGACAGGAGACGTGGGGAGGCTCGGCAGGGACACCAGGGAGGCCCTGGCAATCCAGAACAAAGCGAACCGAGGCCAGCTGGAGCCAAAAGGAGAGGAGTAAGCTTCTCTCCACGGTGACAAAATGTGTGTCGGAGTCAGCTTAGAGGAGAAGAGGGTTGTTTGGGCTCAGGGCTTCCACGTGTCTGTCCAAGGTCACCCGGCTCCATGGCCTCCAACACTGGAGAAGCAGAAACCGCACGCATGAAGCGGTGATAGGAAACGGCTGCTCACCCCACAGCCGCCTGGAGGCCAGGAGAGGGGGCAGAGCCGGACACTGTGAGCCAGGCCTCCCCCCCTTGCTGCTGTTCCATGGAGGCCCCGGCCCTTTCACACGGTGGGGTTCCCCTCAGGCTGTGGGTCCGCATGCCAGTCACCTCTGGAACCTGCACACGCGCCGGGACGGTGCTCCACTAACTTCCCCCAAGTGTCTCCATCCCTTCAAGTGGGTGATCAGGACTCACACTCACACGGGGCAGCTAAGGAAGAGGAAGAGTTTCTCACTCAGCTGGGATCCAACATGAGGTCCACGGAGGAGAAAGGGGGAGACACACAAGAAGAGCAGTCTGGGAGAAGAGACGGGCCTTGGACTTTTGGAATAAAATCTGAGAGAACTAAGAAAAGCGTTTAGGGTGTCGAGTAAGTGAGTTGCGGAGAAGAATGTGTGTGGACAGAGTAGAGGGGAGGGGACGGGTCAGCATGGGGTGCTGTGTGGGTCCCGTGGGGGAGCCGCTGAGACCCGCCACCAGTGGGGCAGCACCGTGAGATCCGGCATCCAGGACTTGGGCCCAGGGAGGAATCAAGGGGCCTGCGAGGAAAGGCATGCTTCAGGAGGTGACAGAAAGACACTCCTTGGGAAGACAGAGCTGGGCAGACTCGGGTTTGACTTCCGGCTCCATTTTCCTGGAGAGCTCAATGGCTGATGTGAAACTGGGAGACACATGTGACCCCCCACTCAGGGAGAAAGCTGAAGCCAAGCATAAAGGTCTGGGACTCTTCTCAGAGGGTGGACTTTAAAGCCAAAAGAACAGAAGGGTGAAGAGAAAAGAGCTGGAAGAGTGGAGTGTTCTGAACTTGAGAACCAAGAGAACGCTTTCCCTGGAGAGGGGACGGCTCTTCTCCTGTGGCCAGAGGGGGTGATGGAAGGGACGAGAACCTGTGAGACGCGTTTTAGAGCTCCTCCCGGGGCCACAGAGGCTGAACTGATGAAAACAAGAGGCCAGGCCTTGCCACAGGTAGAGAGAGAGATGTGGGGGAGAGGAGGTGAACTGGAGGGGGAGAGAAGGAGGGGAAATAGAAGGGGAGGGGAAGGGGAGGGGAGGGCGAGAGAATTTCAGGAGAGGAGGGAAGTCGGGGAGCCTGTCCTGGGGATGGAGCGCCGCACTGGGCTGGGAACACGGGGTGCTGGGGCATCAGGTTCAGGGAGGAACCTGCACCTGGGGGAAGCAGCACAGCAGGAGCGCAGCGGGGTGTTCTGGGATTGGAAGGAAGTTACTCTCAGCAGGGCTTGGGCTTGTTTCCTGGGAGCAAAGCAACGGGCAACAGGACCAGACAGGTCTCCCGAGATGCCGTGACTACTAGCCCAAGATACAAGTTTAACAGCTAGAAAACAAGGAGAAGCCACAGGGGATTTAACATAAATTTCCCGAACCTGTGAGCACACTTGGCTGTCTGCTGGGGCCCACCTTAACCCACAGGCCCTGTTGCCACACGGCCGCCACGGTGTGGACACTGTCCTCCGATCCTCTGAGCCCGGCCTGAAACACAGCTGGTTCCCGCAGCCGCTGAGATATTTAATTTGCATTCTCTCAGGCATCTCCACGGCCTGTCTACACTGCCACTGTCACCTTACCTGACTCTGCTCCGTGAGACACGGGGCGGGCAAACAAATCAAGGTAGGAAAGCGCTTCCCTTTTCCGAGTGAGAGCCCCTGGGTCAGTGCGTCTAGCTCAGCTCATGAAATAAAAGTACTAAGAAGTAAACACAGCATCATCTTGGCCACCAAGAGGCCTCCTGCCTGGCCAAGGCCGTGTGGCCTCACTCTGGTCTCGTGACCTGGGGCCTTCACCCTGTCTCGGTTTCTACGTGGGCAAAGCTGAGGCGCCGCGCAGGGGTAGAGCGGAGCCAGGCAGTGTCAGCCCGCCTGCACCGTGGCCCTCGCCTCCTCCCCATCCTGGCAGCCACCACTGCGTCCTGCACATAAGTGTGCTGAAGACACAGACCACAGGAGTGCAGGTCCGACACGTGGGTCATTCGGAGCTCTGCTTCCACTGAAAACAGCCCCCTGGACATGGAAAGCAACATCTGGAAACCAGCACTCCGCCTGGCTCCAGCCCTTGCCCTGGGAGAACGGCCCTCCTCCCCGCATGCCTTCAGATGGGCTGCCGTCCTGGGCCCAGCAGCCAGGGGTGTCCTCTGGGGGTGTCCCCTTGGAAATGCAGCAGTTCTGTGGCATAAAAAGCCCAGGTATGGCTCCCCCGTGCAGAAATTTCCTCATGTGCACGGCGGGGCTGCCCCTGCACTGGCCCTGGGAGAGGCTGGGGTGAGCCGACCCGAGGAGGCCGGCACCCCATGGCAGGGCTGTCCAACTTACGTTTCACGTACAGGCGGCCAATCACCTTCGCAGTCCCGTACCGGTTGGACACCTCGCACGCGTAGCTGCCTGAGTCGGAGGGCCGTGCGCTGCCGATGAGCAGCCCTGTCACTGTCCTTTGGAACCTCCCCGAGAGGTCCAGGGGCGAATTGTCCTTCAGCCAGCGGTAGTCGGGCTCCGGGTGCCCAAGCGCTTTGCAAGGCAGCTCTACGCGCTGCCCTGCCATGGCTTTGCGGTGGTCAAACCCGTCCAGGATGGACGGGGCTGAGTTCGCGGGGTCTGCGGAAGGAAGCACAGGTCTCAGACACCGGGACCGAGGTGTGAAGGGGTCACCCAGAGCCCCACAGCTTCGCGTGTCTCCTGTGCGTCACAGCAGCTTCCTGTCAGATCCATAGGGATCTGCAGGACGGGAGCAAAGCCCCAGGAAGACAGACCGGCTGCCGGAATTTGCTGCAAGCCACACACTGAGCAGAGCTCCTGTTTATCTGTAAACAGCGGGTCTGAAGGGCCAAGAAGTGGACGCCACGTGTCCCCCGTGGAAGAGCTCACTGTTGGACATTCATAAAAGCTGTTTCTCAGGAAGAGGGCTTGCGCGTAGCTGCTGGATTTGAGTAAGTTTCACCTACTTAACGCAAAAATGTGCACTTTTTTATTTTTGATGGATGTATTAAATGCCTCTTTTTGGGGTTCAGTGTGTGCTGTGCATACACACATAAGCCACGCATTGACCCGACCCCACCTACCCGTGAGCCTTTTGCTTTTTAACTTCCACATAGGACAGAGAACATGGAACCCTGTGGTTTCCTGGCTGTCACTCAGCACATTATCCTCCCATTCCGTGTGTGCTGCTATCAATGACAAGATTTCACCCTTTCCTGTGGGCGCATGATTTATCTATCCACCTGACCTCTCCTGTATCCACTCATCCATGCACAGACATCACGCTAGTCCATCTCTTAGCTATGGTGGATATTCGGGCGCAGGGATCTCTCTGGTGAGCTGATCTCACCTTCTTCAGACACGAACTCAGAGCTGAGACACACGGACCACACAGCAGGCTGCTGTGAGTCAGTAAGGCAGGGATGGTCACCATAACGTACGCTCCCACGGCACTTGGAGGACAGTCCCCTTGGCTCTGCACTCTCCCTACTGGGGAAGTATTCATTCATTCTGCACCAGCGTCCAGAATGTACGAGGACTCGGATGGCACCACCAAGAAACAATGCAGGTGAAACTGGACAGATGACCTGAACAGACACCCGTCAGAAGAGGAAACACAAATGGCCAGAAGACACATAAAGAGATTCTCACCAGCGAAAGGCACCTCAAAACTACAGCCCAGGTGGTGGGGCTGTTGTCAACCACGCAGGGTAAATCAGGTGTGCAGAGCCGGCTATGCTCCGTGTCCATGGTTAATGATTCTGTGCTGTGTACTTGGATTATAAAGGCCGTAGATCTTAGATATTCCCAGCACCCATGCACCATCACTACATGAGGAGAAGTGATGGAGGTGAACCATCTCACTCTCTCTCTCTGTGCATCTGTGTGTGTATCTGTCAGATTGCTCAGCTTAAATATATGCATTTTATTAGCCATGCATCTCTCAATAAAGCTGCAAAAAAATAAACTCCAGTCAGCGAAATGCATGAGGACAAAAACTGTATGTAGGAAATGCTGCTGTGAGCAGAGTGACTTGTGTCTTTGTCCTTTCTGGCCTTCTTGCCACGACTTGGAAAATGCATTCCACTCGTTGATGCTCCAGCACCACACTGGACAACAAGATGGACGTGGGAGTGGGTTCTAACAAGAGGACAATGGACCAGAAGGGAGCCAGCCTGGTTCCTGGTCACCCTGCATCTTAAATGTACGAGGGAGGTAAATGTCTGGAGTTTAAAACAAGAACAGCAACAGGGCCACCTAGAAAGACTTCTTCCAAAGGTTGCAGTCACACAGTTCGGTCATTAGGGGCAGTGGACAGACAAGACCGACAGCAGCTCATCAGAGATGGACGCCCACCCTGCATTCCCTAGTGCCTGACGTGTGGTAACGGGATATACTATGGTGACCACTTAGGACTTACTATTATCTTGTCCTGTACTGCTCATTGTTCATTGTTTTGTTTTTATTGGTTCTAGTCTGTTCTGTTTGATTTTCCTATGTCTGAAGGCAGAGGCAGCTATTTTGAAGAGAAGAGGCATGATGGTAGCCACTGTTGATTTCCTATTATCTTGTTTTAAAATCCTGTTCTGATAAAAGGATTTGTACCCCAAAACGTAAAGAAGCTGTATATTTTATAGTAATATAAAAAGTCAATCAAAAGTAGCAAAATATTTAAATAGACAAATCAACAGAGAACATACATGAACACCTAAGCAGAACATCAAAACATGTTCGCTGTCACTGGCCATTGGTTCAACACAGATTAAATCCACCATGAGGCATCACCTGATGCCTCTCAGCATGACTGTCACGAGAGCTATGAGGATTCCAAGGAATGTGACTCTCACACACTTTTGGTGATGATGCAAATTAGCCCAGCCATCATGGAAAAAACAGCATGGAAATTCATCAAAAATTAAGAACTGTAACTACCATATGATCCAACAGTCTTAGTCCTGGGTAAATATCTAAAGGGAAGGAAATCAGTACATGGATCAGACATTTGCAGCCCCGTGGTTATTATTCACAGTAGCTAAGAAATGGAATGTAAATTGATACAGAAAATGTGATATATACATACACAGCTTAGACTATTACTCAGCCAAGAAAAAGATGAAACCTTGTCACTGGTGACAACGTGAATGAAACTGGAGATCGTTATGTTAAGTGATCCATGCACAGAAAGACTAGTACCATTTTATCTCACTCCAGTGTGGAACACTGAATACACTGATCTCCTAGAAGTTGTGAGTGGGATAGTGGTTGCTAGAGTAAACGCTGGGAGAGTAGAGAGGAGGCAGGCAGGGAGCGATACTGGCCAGTGGGTACAAAGGTCCACTTAGGAACAAGCAGCTCTGGTATGGTGTCACATGGTAGGGTGACTACAGGTTAGGGTAATATACTCTATATTTCAAAAAGCTAGGAGAAAGAAATTTGAATATTTTTACTGTGAAGAAATGGTCAGTCTTTGAGGAAACGCATTTAACTTGATTTTAGCATTGTGCAATGCATACAAGTGCCAAATGTCACATGGCACCCCATAAGTACACACGATTGTCCTGTTTTCAGCATCAGTTAAAGAGACATTGAATTTCAACAAAGACCACAGTGACAATCACCTCACGCCTTCCTGGGTGGGGATAATAAAAGTCAAAGTTTAGTGCTGACAGGGACCTGGAGCCTCGGGAATCCCACACCTGCGGAGAACTGGGCATGAAAGGCAGCAGCCAATCAGAAGGCAGTTTGCAGGTTCCCTCGGCTGCTACACCTCAGCGCACCGCGGTCCCCGCCCAGGCTTCTGCCCAGACAGCGGGAAAACACGTGTCCACTCGGCAGTCCACACGGGTGCTCACGGCAGTCACCGTGTGAACGTGAATCAGAAACGACTCAGACGTCTGTCACTGAGTGGATGAGAGAGTCCTAAACTGCAGTGGGGCTGCAGGGGGCACGGGGGTCAGCAGCAAATGCAGCCTCGAAAGCTTTCGCTAAGCCAGAGGAGTCACCGGAGACGCCCACGCTGCCTGACCTAACTATCCCCAAAGTACAGGTCTGCGGGAACAGCCAAACACAGAGCGGCTGTACCCTCTGGCTGGAGGGGAGGGGATCGGAAGTGACCACCCGTGGGCAGGGGACATCTTGGTTTTGGTGATGGAGAATTCCAAAATTAAATTATGCTCTCTAAATGTGCTAAAATCATAATTACTACTACTACTACTACTAATTATTATTATTATTTTAAGAGACATGGCTTGCTATGTTCCCCACGCTGACCCTGAACTCTCGGGTTCACGTGATTCCCTCCTCAGCCTTCCAAGTAGCTGGGATTCCAGGTCTACACCATTACAGGGAGGGTTTTGCTGAAGTTATTGAATCGTGAACTTAAAAATGAAAGGCACTTGTGTTGCTGCACTCTCTCAATAAAGGTGCTTTGCAAAACAGGAGTGGGCACCATCCAGGCAGCGCTCCGGCAGGGACAGGCTGGCCAGGGAGCACTGGGGCACACTTCACACCGGCGCTGGCCAGCGCTGGCTTTCACGTCCATCCCGCCTTCAAACTGTCTGTGAGGTCAGAGCCTGTTCAGTTGCAAAACCCTGCAAATCCAGGGAGGCAGAGGCGACGCAGCCCCAGCTCCTCCGCGGATTCCCTTCTTCAGTTGGGAACAGTCCCCAGAAGGAGGTGGGCGGATGTGAATGTCCTTTTAACTTTAGACGGGACAGTTTCCCCAGTGGCGTTAGGAATTACTGGAGAAACACGGATGTGAGACTCCTGGCACTGTCCTCTCCCTGGAGGGAAGGGAGACGGTGCCAGTTTGATCCACGATGAATGTATGGATTGGCAAGGCCCGAGAGTGCTGCTTTCACGGGGGGACCTCGCTGGGCCAAAGGATTTGAGAGTTGAACAAACTTGAAATGACTTCATGTGAAACAGCTACAATTGTACTATATTGTACTGATGCTGGTTTAAAAGCTGTTACACCCGGTAAAATATTTTTAAAAATAAAAGCCTCAAGGTTTCACTTTAGTCCAAAGTTGTGCGTTTCTCCAGCACACGATGGGTGTCACAGAAGCAGCACACAGCACTGGCGAGCTGTTACCTGATACAAAAAGTCTAGCGCTGTTACTCTGTCTGGTCTCTCCGGTGTATCTGTGCCGCGTGACGCAGCGGTAGTTATACAATCCATCTTCGTTCTGTACATCTTTAATATACAAGGCTCCCGTGGATGTGATGAGAAATCTAGATCCTGAAACAGAGAGAGAGAATCGCTCCGTTATGGTGGGGCGGAAGCAATCCTGGCACATGGATGATATACTTTAAGAATTTATTTTCTCCTGAAGAAACCTCTTTGCAAAGGCTGAATGAGGGGTGTTAGTTAAGGACCTTCTTCCCTTTTCCTCCTGAAGCAGGAGGTTTTCACTACTCCATTCTGCAGGAAGCATGCACTCAGCAATTGCAACTCACAGATCCACCTGGCTTTGGCTTACATATTTATCTTATAGCAGTGAAGCTGGCATATTATTGGTGTGTAGCTAATTTGGCAGATTTTCATGAACTATCAACTACTTCTTAGAAGGCAATAAATTAAATTAGGAATATTAACTTTATTTGCAAATTTCTCTTTCATGAAAAATACACTTTTGGCTGGATTTGAAGGACTGCAATAAAGGAATAAAAATATTAGACTACAAAACACTGAACTATTCCACAAATTTCCCAGGACAGATTGTCATAGTCAGTAATAATAATAATAATAATAACAATGCAGAGACTGACTCTTCCTGTACTCAGCATTTTAGACGATTTTGCTATTTTTCAATAGTTGATTTTTAAAACAATAAAATAGTGGATAAGAAATATTTTCACTTAGGCAAGAAATCCACACTCATCTCCTCCTCCAGTACCCCAAGGCATCCTTAGCGGCAGAAATGACAAACATTCAGATTGAATTTCGGTGTGGTTTAAGAAGCATGAGGACTTTGTTTCCCATCGGAAAACAGAAATGTGTAAGGATAATTTTCACTGTTTCATTACATTTCAAGGACACAACAAAAGACGTAAAAGCAGCCCTCAGGGCAAGTGGTTTCACCTTTGAGCAGGGACCCAACACACTCCAGCACTGGCTTCCTGGCCAAGCTGAAGGGTGAGGGGTACACAGGGCAACGTCCTCTGCAGCTCAAGCCGCTGTCTCTCTGAGCTTTCTAGACAACAGAGTCAAAGGCAGAGATGAAAGTAACAGCAGTTCTAGAAATCTATTCTGCTAAACTACGGGTCACTGAAGCACGAAGTCCCCACTCTCACACCCAAGCTACAGAAAGCAGGCGTGTGTGACCTCCGGAAAGAGCGAGCCAGGGGCTGATGCCGGAAGGAAGGTGCCATGTTCTGCATCAATGGGAAAACAGGCCCCAGAGAGGCACCTATTCTGAGCTGGCATTGCCCTGGGGCCCAGGAATGTGAGATGGCACAAATCATTAACAACTACACATCACCAACCTCATATGTTAAAGTATCCACGGTTGGTTTATTTGCTCAACCTCTTTGCTCATTTTTCCACGTCCATACACAGAATCTGAAGATCTTTCTGTGGTCCCAGGGAAGCAAGCTCGCCTCCTTTGGGAGGGTCCTCTATAAGCTTTGGAGTCCACTGAATCAGGACCCTCAAGCTGCCATTGTCACTTTACCCTCTCTGACCTCAGCTAAGTCATTCAAATCTCCACACTTTGGTTTGTTTATCTGGGAAACAGAGTTGAGGAGAAAACCCTCTTTGTTGTGCTGTGGCGGATGGGATTTGCACACCAGTGCCATGTAGTGATTGTCATGGGATTGCTGCTCAGTAGGTGACGATGGCCAGTGATAGTGATGTACTGCATGACTCACACTTCAAAATACCAAGAGTGAACCTTTCAATATCTCACCAGAGAAAAGCTAAGTGGGATGATGGGAGGTTCACTTGATTTCATCTTTTCATGCTGTATGTATGTAGAGACATTCGAAGTTGACACATTCCGCCCCATAAATACTGTTATGGCTTGAGACTAGATGTTCCCCCAAAGCCTCATGCAGTCACGGAGGTACAGGCGTCTTGGAAGTTTCTCAATCTAGAGTTTGTGGTAGGTTCATGATCTAGTGCTGAGGTTGATGAGAGCGCTACACCCTCCCTAGGACAGGTAGCCTGCTTACCTCATAAGGGAGAGAAGGAGGCTTGCTCCTCCCCTTTTGTGCTGTTGCTTTGCTGTCTTCCACCACCATGAACCACTGCCCCTGTGCCACGCCACCCTGCCTTGGAGCCAGCTGATTATGGACTGAAACCTCCACAAACTGTGAGCTAAATAAACCTTTCCTTCCTTCATTTTGGGTGATGGGTTTTTGTCTCAGCAATGAGAGAAAAGTTAAGACAAATATATACACTCATGCTTTGTCAATTGAAAATATTAATAAAAATTAAATGGTATCTATACAAATAAAGGCACGGTTGCTCTTTTGCTGTTTTGAGGGGAAACAGATGGATGAATCAACAGGTGATTGAGACTGCAGCCAGGAAAGAGTCTGCTGACCAGGATGTGGGTGTGTTATCCCACACTACTTGTTAGGCGGATGCTGGATGGAGGAGTCTATTACTGCTTGTATTCGAAGCATCTCTTCTCAGGTTTGGGTGAAAAGACAGCTAAAATGCATCTCTCACTATCCAACATGCGCCTTTATGTGTGATATAGGAATGTGCTCCCCTCTGGGAATGACTATAACACTGCTCCATGAAAACGAGCATTTGGGGAGTCTGATGATCATGATTCCTTCATTATTCCCTCTGGCTCTCTCTGCAGAGCTGGAGCAGATCTTCCATAGTGACTGCACCGTTTTCAGCAAGAGTTTAAGAGCATACTTGACTTTTCCCTTAGGACTGTTTCTTAGCGTTTTGTTTGGTCTTGTTATTGCCGTCTGAATGGAGCTAATGGTAATTAACAGCGCAGATGGTTGTGCTAATAAGATGCCGAATGGCAGCGCGACACAGCGAACCCCTCAGCAGCTGTGTGGCCGCCGGGTACCGGCAGCCCTACTGTGTGACGGAAGGAAGTGTTCTCCAGAGCGGCTGCTGGCACAGTGTCCGGAAGCTGGAGGAACATGAGACTGACCCAAGTCCCAAGTACGGAGCGTCAGGAGTGAGAGGAGCCCACAGATGCACACGTCACAACTTTTAGGTGGAAAGTTAAATTAGCATGAACTAAAATAGAAGCAGAAACCAGAAAAAAAATTCTCTGATGACTGTAAAGTCATTGGCATCCCCTAATTTGGATGTGGGTTGGAAAGGACCCTGACTCCTGGCTTGGTTCCCAGGCAGTGCTAGCCGTGACTCCCGTGAAGATGATTCCCTGAAGAACTGAGGCGAAAGCTGTATCTAAGGGCGAGAAAGGGGAAACTCAGGAGAAGACACCCGCCCTGATGTGCAGGCCCTTCAGAGAATGACTTTCCTGGAAGGTGGGCCCTTGCAGATGGCCGGTTAGGATACAATGGGAAGACGTGGCCCCTAATCCATTCCTGAACAGAATCCAGTTAGAACGTGACGACACCCATGAAAATTAAAATAAGATGTAATTTCCACCTAGGAGATCCAGGAAGAAACACTAACACATTTCGTAATATGTAATCTTGATCGGCAGTGGGGTGAGATCCCCTCTTGGGAGTAAAAGTTGGAGAGAATTAGGAACAGTTCAACCCAGCCTGTCCTCTGTCCCCTCGGAATCTCCCCTGCAATATTATGTGAAAAGTTAGAAATTGTAATTGAACTAGAAGGCCAACCAATGGGCGAATAAGCTAATAAATTAGGGTACCTCCCATCCTGCAGTCATTTAAAAGGTAGTCAGGGAGGCCTGTAATACTTTGCAAAAACCTCCTGGACATCTGGAGTAATCACAGAACAGGTGATGTTAGGTATCCAAGATAATGAGTACGCATATATACATATGCAATATTTGCATATGTAAATAATGGGCTGCAGACCTTCAAGCACCTGTAAGACTGACCTCAGACATGGATTAGGGACTGGAGAGTCTGTCTGGCTTTGCACCATCGTGCACTGGGATATCTTAGGTGAAGGCTACTGGCGTGTTCCATGTGTGGTTCCAGTTTATTTTGCAAAGGGAGTCAGTGGGTGAAAGACAGTTGTGTCTGGACCTGGAAGTACAGACCAGATCAGGAGAGAGGCAGATGCAGCAAAGGAGACTTTCTGGACCGGTCACTTCCCGAGCATGACTGACAGCAGAAAGGAGACCTTTAACACCCACGCTGGGCTGTGCAGTCCTCTGCCCGGTGCATCACCATCACCAAAGGGTGGCTCCACCGTGGGGCCATCTGTGCCCCAAAGCCCTGGTTTCTCGCGTTCCCCGGGGTGCCGTGGCGGCAGCCTCCGTGGGGACAGCAGCCTCCATGGGGACAGCAGCCTCCGTGGGGACAGAGCCGTCCTCCCGCTGGCCTCCACTGTCTTCTGTTTCTTTTCCATCTTGAGCAGAGCTCAGTTCAATGACTGCTTGGATTGTGACCCCCCAAAACTTACATTTTGATTTTTTCTCTAAAAGTAGGATCAGTAAAATCAGGCATCATAATGAGCCTCACCTGATCTTTGTCAGAAAGTGTTCTTTGTGTGAAAAACCACCAAGGCAGCCCGGAAATTGTGAAACCTCGACATGGATCACGAGCCCTTGAGCTACTGGAAGAGACCATTTGACCAGGAGTGAAGATGTCCCCACTGTCTGCAGTTCAGGGGCTTAAGAAAGAGACTAAGAATCTCGGAGGGGTTTGACACACGAGTGATTGGGGATATATATGTTTAAATTCCCTGAAAGCAATTTCACGAAGACATTTTTCTCATGTAAATAAAATTCTCTGAGTGAGCCTCTCCGCCAGTTAAATGAGGCTCAATTATACGCTGCTAATTTAAGCCTGCACACTGCGTTCCCACTGTATACCTAATTACCCTGTTTAGTTTGTTAATGATCAGATCCTTGCCTGCTTTGCGATCAGAGTTAGCCATTAATCTCCACTCTAGTTAGATGTCTAGTTGCTTACAGGAATAAATCCTGAGAAAGATTACAATTTGATTTTTAAAGAAATTAAGGAGTTAAAAAAAGAAGTACCAAGGCAACTGGTAAAACACAAGTTGTATTTATTCCTTTATAGGATGAGTGACAATTTTGGGCATTGATCTCTCCACGCAAATATTGTGGCTGTAAGAGGGGAAAAGAGACAGACACACCGTCATCTGTGGTCAGGGCCCATAGAGAACGGGGGCATGAATAAAGGAAAGATTAAGAATCACAGAGAGCTAAAGGGAGCAGCTGCTTCCACAGCAGGCGAAGGCCTGGCAGCTTCCGGTGAGCTCGAGCCGCGAAAATTCTGAAGGTGGCTCTAGTGGGACTCAGCTGTGGCCTGCAGACAGGGGTGTGGAGAAAGCAGTGTGGACCAGGGGACCCCAGGTCGGGGAGCAGCGCTGCGTTGGTAAGGAGCAGTCCCTGCTGGAGGCCGTGCGGCCAGCACTGGCTGTCATGAATGCACTGTTTTGGACTTGGGAGATGCAGACCGAGTAAGAGGAAGACGCCATCTGTCTGCTGCCTGCGTCTGGCTAATAGTAAGTGGAGCTCTGCTGACTTTATTTCCTGCCTGCGGGCTCCTGCGTTTTGCAGCTGGAAGGGAAAGCGTATTTCACGCTGGGCCTCTCGTCCAGCTGTGGCTGTGCAGTGCCAAGCTGACTAGAAGGGACACGGGTCCCAAACAGGAAACACAGGACGGAAAGGAGGAGAGGTGGCGCCGGGTCCATGGAAATGAACCGAAGACCTGATGCGGAGGGAGTCTCCTCACGGGGACAGACTGGACGAACAGGGACCACACAGGTGAAAGCGGAGCCTGCACTGTGGCCGCTGACAGCGATGGGGCAATGGTCATTCACACTGCGGGTAGCAACCTATGGAGGGGCTAGGAAACCAATTTCACGGATTATAATTTTAGTTTGTAAAAACAGCAGAGCTTGGACTGTGTCAGCACCCATCAAACAGTAGGAATCAGTGTCGGTGAAGGTTCGGCTCAGTGCAGATGTGCATAGGTCACGTGTGTGCACACACGTTCATGTATGTATGTACATGCATGTACACGTGCCCGAGGGGTCACCATGTGAAATGCAGTTTTCACACTGATTTCCTACTGCAAATGAGGGTAAACCATGTTGAAAGAGCCCTGCTCCGTCTCTTAGAGTCATCGTTTTCCTTGACTGGGTTTCTAAGTCTGATCACCCTCAGCACGTCAGCTGGGTTCTCTGGGCTCCTCCGTTTTCTCTTTACACCGTTACAGCTGCCCAGTCTCCACGCAGGCAAGACTCGGGAGCTTCAACAGCAGACCCTGCCCGGGACTGGAGGGTGGGCTCTGGAGAGGACAAGAACAGGAGGACAAGGACCTCTGCCGAGGACAGGAACTGTGCTGAACAACGCCGTCACTGCAGGCTCGGAGCGAGGGGCCTGCGCTGGACCTGGGACTCACGCCCACGCGGAGCGCGGGGGCAGCGTGCCAAGAGCCGAGCGGAGCAGGCCCGTGGGTTAGGAATGCCACTTCTCCCCACCTGGCGGGCGGCCCTTCCTGTGTGAGAAGCCCGGCCCGTGCCTGACAGCTTATCTGAGGCTCACGTTCTTACTTTGTTTAATCTGAAGAGAAACCCGTGTATTCGGCCATTTGAAAATTCCCTTACCCACAGGTGAGTCAGGCAGTGTCCTTTAAAAAAAGTCTGACAAGAGCCCAAGGCTCGTCACCTGCGTGCTTCGAGGGTGCGTCCAAAGCTCCTCAAAACTTCCTGCCACAGTGCTGTGAATCCTGCACTGGCTAGGCCAGTCTGGCTTCTCTGGTCATCCCGTGTTTCTTTCCCCACTTGGCTGCTTAGGCTAACACACTCCGTGCAGGGCCCACCGGTGTATTCCCCCCTCTGCCAGCAAACCTGCGCAGACGCCATGTGGCACCCCACCCTGCAGCCTTCGGACACGGCGGCGGGCGGCGGGTTTGGTGTGGGCCCTCCTGCAGTGCAATTCGGCGTGCGCTTAATAAAGCAGGAAAACAGGAGGAGATGCCCCGGTGTTTCAGGGTAATCCACTCTCTTCTTGAGAAAGTACACAGGGGTTTTCTCCAGTGTATGATTTACTCCATTTGATGTCTTCTGATAAATATTCTTATGTCACACTGAGAAAGCCTCAGCCTGTCACTCGAGCAAGGGTATAATAAAGTCATTATAAGTGTCTAGCACTCCAGCCATCTTTCTTTCATTTTTTGATATTAAATTTTAATTAGAGAATAGCCTTTTAAGTAACTGATATTTTATGGAGAGAATAGCAAAATGAGGGCCAGAAAAAAAGATAATTTTATAAAACAGTCATCTAACTTGTGGACACCATTTCTTTGTGGAAAATCCTAATGATATCTACCATAATCAGCACATACCATAAGAAATTATACAAAATCAATACCAAACTTTCATCATAGGGGCTATAGCATTACTACCATCCAGGTGTGTTTACTAAATTGTTTGTTAAATTCCCCAAATCATGTTTCTAACCCAGGAACTTACTCACACGGATGTATTATTAGTCAGCTTTCTCCTTGCTGAGATACCACACCGCACTCATGACTAAAAGGGTGGGAAGCTTCACTTGCTCATGGGTTCATCCATGGCTGGCCGGCTCCAAGGAAGAGAAGATCATGGCGGAATGGCTTGGTTCAGCCAAGCTGCTGAGGGAGGAATGCGTCAGAGCAACACAGGGGAGGGACTAGACATAGACCCCCAAGGCCATAGCCCTACGAGTACCCAGATAGAGCCAGGAACACGCTTTATGTTCACACTAGGCGAGTCCTGTTCCCCTGAGCACAGCCCCCGCCCCCCACGCCATTTAACCAGATGACCCAAGCTGATGAACATCTGGTCACCTAATCAACAGCCCAAGTCAATCGGAAATCCGGCTTCGACTGAGTCAGACGAATGAAGAGTGACAGTGCAGACCCTGAACTTCTGTCAGAAGTTGTAACCTGCATGGATGAGTCCTCCCACATCACTCCTCACGGGCATCGCTCACACAGGCGCTGCCTTGGTTGCCACCCAAGGCCGCCATGCACAGGAACACACGGTTCACGTTTGGTGGAAGAAAGAGCTGGAGAGACAGCTGTTGTGAGGATGTGGACGTGAGGCGCAGGTGTAGGGGTGAGGGGAAGGGGAGCAATGAAAGCAAATTTGTCACCGGAGGAGGACGGGTTCTGTGGCCAGGGCCCAAAAGAGGGGTTTGTCCTCTTGGATTGTCACACAGTCTTGGTATTAAACCCATCTGTTTCCTGGGCATCATGGACTCTGCCTCCGGCCACCTTCAGAGCCCACTGGAGAGGAGCTGAGGGAGGACAGCAAAGGTTTCTCACCAGAGCTCTGCCCGAGTCCCCTGCGGGGCCGCCGTTCCGCATCTTGTGAATGGCGGCTGGAGCTTCCCAGTGAGGGCTGAGCTGGGTGGAGGGCACAGGTGACACACAGCTACAAGCTCAGTGTTGCGCTCTTTTTTGGTTTTATTCTGCACAGGAGGAAAGAATTTGGAGTCCATCAATCAGCTGTTGGACAGGAACATTTTTAGACAGGGATCTGTAAGAGCCGACCTGAGAGACGACAATCATCTAGACTTTGAAACTGGTGGGTGTGAGCGAGAGATTTGCATAATCTGTGCTCCGAAGCTGGGTGGGCTTTGACCAGTTGACTGCAGTGCAACTTGTCCTGCACTTTGCCTTGGGCCTTATCTTCCGGGATGGCATTTGCGTTATCTCTCCCGGGCTTTGCAACAAGGCACCAGGGCCTGGGTGGCTTCGACCAAGGCAGTGATCTTGCAATACGGCAGGTCAGGAGCTACGAACCCAAACATCAGCAGGCCCCGGGGGTCTCCAGAGCACTGGAGAAGGTGCCTTCCCAGCCCTTCTTGCCTCAGTAACCCTGAGTGTCCCTTGGCTTGTGGCAGCATCACACGAACCCCTAACTCTCCTTCCCAGGGGCTACACTCTTCCACATCTGTGTCAAAATGTCCCCCCTCCAACAAAGACACCGGGCCCTGGCTTGAGGGCCCACTCACCCCAGTGTGACTTCATATGATCTAAATCAATTCAATTTGCAATGACCCCATTTCAGACAAAGTCGAATTCTGAGCTCCAGGACGCCCGTGCTCCTCCAGGAGGACGAGATTGCATCTGTCACACACAGCACCTCAGCGCGGTCCCCTGTGTCACGAGGACAGAACTTTAAGGGGGAGAAAACTACCCAGAGGGCTTTGCACAGGTGGAGGATGAGTCTCGCTCCGAAGAACAGTTTTGTGTGGCGGTGATCATCAAGAACAACGGCACCTCATGACGGGGAAGCAGGCTGCGCATGGTCACTGCTCTGCTCTGCGTGTGCTGAGACCCCTGCCCTGGTGCCCACAGGAGGCTGCAGCCTCCCATGGCCCTGGGTGTGAGCAGAGCTGTCTGTCTTACCCATCCGGTCAGCATTTTGGAAGAAGCCAATTCCACTTAAAAATCTGCAAGTGCGCAAACATGTGATGCCGACGTCGTGAGAGAGGTTGAATTTTATGCACTTTACCCGTTTCTCTTTGAGATAGATATGAACTACAAGCCAAGAGTGCAGACCAGCATGAAGGGAAAAGCCTCGCTCAGGTGAAGTGAAGTGGGTTAACCCTGGCCTCTGCAGCAGCCTCACGTTTCTGAGGGGAAGCACCCCGCCTTGGTGCCCTCCTGGTTCTCTGTGCAGATTCCTCTGGACAAATGTAGGAGCGGCGATGTTGAGACCCCCAGTGCTGTGCCCCTGAGAGCTGGCTCCCTCTCAGCCCCCACAGGGCCCAACAGCACGAGGCACCCCCATTCCATCCTGCAAACTGGCCTGTGAGCTGTCCAGGGGTGCCGTCCTGTTGCTGTGACTGGAAAGCCGTAAGTGCCAAGGACGGAGCAATGGTTCTCTCCAGGATGTCACTTTGAGCACGGGATGCTGTGGGATCGGCAGAGACCAGGGCTTGGAAGGTGACTCTGGTCAGCGTGGAACAGAAGACTTTGGACTGGACCCTTCACTGTCCCCAGACAGAGCGTCCTCCCAGGAGGAGCAGCG